>CM040239.1:107370089-107502113 GCA_022545495.1 Chrysanthemum lavandulifolium | reverse complement strand
TAATTTGAAGGCACGTTTGTACAAGGTCATCTCGTAGTTTTCGGTGATCCTAGGCAATTACAACAAAAAGATCATATTACAATTGTATACTAAAGAGAAATTGCATATAAATTTGAATTATATCACTTGTATATATTTAATATTATACGTATTTATATGCAAATTTATAAAAATGTAGCCTTTTTTGAGTGGAGGCCCCGTGTGACCGCTTAGAGACTTAATGAACGTAAATTAGTTATATCTCGCCTAGTTAGCCCTTGACTATTTGATATTAGGGAGAAATAAAGGAAGCATTAGGGCCTACTACGAGTGACCTTATGGGTTTAGTTAGCCCATGAGTTTTAGGCCTAGCTACTACGAGTGACCTAATGCGTTTAGTTAGCCCATGAGTTTGACTTTTTTTTCACTAACATGATAATCAAACTAACAACCAAATATGAAATTTGATAGCGACAAAAATTTCAAAACAAATTAAAACCCATATTATTTCGAAGTTGAACATTCAAAATCAGCTAACAACCCATATTATTTTGAATGGATCTGATTTTGCGATTGGGTCTCACATTTCAAAATAGAAAGTTGAACATACAGAATACTATTAAATATAATTTTATTGACGTGAACATTTTATTACGATATTACATATTATTTCGAAGATTTCATCGTTGGGATGCCTTGCTCATTTCTAAAGAAATTATCAGGATCAACTTTAGATTTCACCATTACAAGCCTATTAAAATTAACCTCTTTCCAGTACCTCACTCCATAAACCTTCCCTTCTTTGTAACTATTGTCCCCATTGTAGTTAACACCAAGATCCAAGTCCCTATAATTGAAAAATGCTTCTCTAGGGTTCTTGGACACGTATGGAGTCATATGCTCATGCATCAACCTAGCATACTCCAAGTATCTGATCTCAGCATCGGTCCCTGGTTCGTTCCAATATGTTTCATATTCAATCTTAGCAAGGTTCCCTGCTCGATGGGGGTAGGGTTTTGCAAACTCTGAAATCTCATTCATCCGTCCACCTAACGGATTAAAAGTGATCATTTGGTTTTTGAGTTGTTTCATTTTATTGAATATGGATTCCATCCCGGGTTTTGAGATAGGGGATTTTAAGAAATCTGATTTGATCTTAAATGGTCTATCCCGTTTTGACTCTTGAGATCGGGAAAGTAGAGCGTCGTGGGGGGTACCCACGGGTAACCTGAATAAACTAATGTCGACTCAACCCATCTCATTTCAACACAGTCTGAATCCTGTAACCCTAGTTCCGGAAAACTTTTGTTCATAAGACTCATGAGCGTTGAGGTGTTTCCTAGAAATAAACTAGGGAATGTAGCACGTATTGTCTTTATTCCCTTAGTGTTATTTATGGCAGTAAATCTCATTCGAATGAAGAGATTGTTGTCCAATTTATTTGCAACTTGGAACCATTTGTTGGCAATGTTTAAGATGTCATCTTCGGATGTTCTTTCCAATTTAAAGAAAGTCACTTGAGGTGGAACACGAACCAATTTGAAGAGAAAAGAAATGACAACGCCAAAACTTGCACCACCTCCACCCGTAATAGACCAAAACAAGTCTTCCCCCATCGACTTACGGTCCAAAAGTCTTCCATTTACATCAATCAGCTCTGCATCTTCAATTAAATCGACAGTTAGCCCGAATTTTCGAACCATGTTACCATAACCAGCTCCACTACAATGACCACCAACCGCAACCGTAGGGCAAACACCAGCAGGAAGACCATGAGTGTTACTTTTCTCAGCAATTTTGTAATAAACTTCACCAAGGGTGGCACCTGTTTGAACAAGTGCAGTTTCTTGTTCGATGTTTACATCTACTGAGCGTAAGTTAAACATGTCAAGGATGAAGAAAGGAGTCGTGTCCTCAAAGGAGAGGTAAGATAGCCCCTCGTAGTCATGGCCACCACATCTAGTTCTCATTTGCATGCCATGTTTTTTTGCGCACACAATGGCGTTTTGGATGTGGGAAACGTGTGTTGGAGTGATGATCAAGGATGGTTTTATTCTGGTTGAGTTATCGAAACGAGGGTTTCGGATGTATGCATGATACACAGAAGAAAATGAAGAGTTGTTGGGAGTGTAGACAATCCCGGTGATTGGAAAATCTCTCGACCGGATGTTTAAGCAGTTAATGAAGGTGTCCGTCACATGATCTGCAGATGATTTAATGGAGATGAAAAGAAGTAGAAATGCTAAGATAGAGAATGCCATGTTTTAGTGAAGATGCATGCATATAGAGATTTGCATGTGATATTTATACGCGCATGGACTTGTCTTAACGGAGTAAAAGTTTAAAAATTACTAACTTCAACATGAGCTCATTCTTCTTTCTATGAACCTAACTTTCAACACAAAAAACTACTCTCGTTCTCCAAATTTTCCTACAATTGTTCATTAGCTTGTACTTAAAATATTTATTTGTATTAACAACTATATATCTATACCATATGTCTATATCTCTAAGCTATCTGTAATTCTATAATTAGTAAAATGATCTAGTACTCTAGTAGTATATCCGTAACTAATTAAAGGGGGTGTCCATTTACCGAGTTAGAAACCTATTAACGGATTTAAATAAGAAGATTTTGCCCATGTTCTTACTTCTAGCAATAAATTATGTCTGGTTATCGACAATATTTAATAATCGTATGTTTGGTTCGAACTCGAGACTATGAGATTACACGTATTGTATATGAGATTCAATGATAATAATTAATAAATAATAGTTATGTTTTAAGTATTAAATCACAATAAAACCTAACGGTCATTAGTACTTAAGGGTAGTTAGTCTAACGGTTGTTAAATATCAAGAAGAGGGACTTAAGAGAAAATAAGCCATATGTAACCCTAGCTAGCCAAGTCTTCTCTTCTTCTCCCCTCTTTTGCCTTGTACGATCTAATTACACACCCACAAGGGTTGCGCAATTGACTTGAGTGAAACTAAAGTGATTTGGTTAGCTATTGTGATCAAGAAACTAGCATTCACATTGAATCGCTATCAATACACGCGTGTACAAGACCGTAATAAAATTTCTTTTTGGATTTTTGGTGTTTGCCCAATTCGATTTAACCTTAATCGAATTATACATAAACCCTAATTTAGGGTTTGTGATTTCTTGATCATTTGATTCGCGTGGAAGCAAACAAGGTACATTATCGTTTATATTAAATTTAATTAATTATACATATTTGATCTATTCTTTCGCTGCTTGCTTTGTGATTATATGTTTATTTATATGATAGTCATGATATCTAAATTTCAACAGTGGTATCAGAGCCATTAATATGGTGTAATTAATTAACTAAACGCATAAAAATCGAATCTTGGATGATAGTTTGCATAATAACTAGGTTTTCTAGGTTTTAACTTTGAAACCCTAATTTTTTATTTTTGGGTCGATCGACCTTAATAAAAAATTTAGGTTTTGAAAATTGTAGAAACCCTAGGTTGCATGTAATTTTTATGTGTTTTTATAACGGATAATTAGTTTTATGTCGTTACTAATCGATATTGTTACCTTGTTTATTAATTGTTAATACATGAATATGTGATTATATGTGATCCATGACAAAAACATGCATGTTTTGTCACGGTTATATGAATCTTGATATTTTGTGCATTAATTCTTAAGTGCTTATACATGCTTAATTATGCGATATATGTTAATTAATTAGGGTTATTAGTAATTAAATTTGTATGACACATTAATTACATAATATTTAATTTATTATAAAATTAGGAAAGACCCCATATGTATCGTTTTACTTTATCAACTTATGTGGTTATTGTATATTGTTAACTTGGGGCTTACGCAATTGATTTATCGATGTATGTGGTCCACTTGTACCTAGATAAAAAATAATTAGAAGCCTTAGTTAAAAATATACATGTTAGTTGATTTAAAATTTTGCATGTTAATTATATTAGTTGGTTATGTTTTCTTATTTGCTTCATTATTGTTTGACAAGTAACAAGTAAAGGGTGTTTTTTGGGAAAAGCAAAATTTACCAGATTAACAATGGTGAAATTTGATTTATTATAAATTTTAAGCTTGTGAAATCTTATGTGACACCAAGAGGTTGGCAATACATGCCGTAATGCGTTAAATGCATCATCGCGTCGAGATTTACAAGAGTTGATAGTTTATAATGTGTTTTTTTGGGTAAAAGGTCAAAGACCCGGTAAATATATAACTCCAAAAAACGTTTAAGTACAAAGGATATGGGTGAATCCCATATCTCAGCCCGTTACATAGGCGAAAAGCTTACATAAAAGATACTTCCTATTCTCTACATAAGAAAATAAACCACTACTCAAAATATAACATTAGACTCCTATGGAGATAAAATTACTTTCTACCAAGTCCTTGGAGCTCGATACCATACGTGTCATAATAGGCATCCAAATTTCCTGGAAGATCGTAAACCTGATCCGCATAGTTATCATAATCATAGTCATCATAGTCATCTTCGCGATCATGACCACCACCAAATAGATTACTCGTCTTATCAAAGGTGTTCACAACCTCCTCATCATCACTATCAGAATCCACAATCTCTCCCACCTTAGTGAATGGGTTAACTCTCTTAGTAAAAGAAGTAGCCGTGAAATCCTTATTATAACCATGATATTCAACCTTTTTAATAGGATTACGGAGGTTGTTAAGATCGGGATCCTATCTAGGATCGTTTTCGTCTTTGCAAGATCGTGATCGTAAGATTGGATCGGGATCTTAAGATCCTACTCTAATGTTATTTCTTAATAGTTTATGTAATTTTATACGAATCTACAAATTCTAATATATTATAACCATAAAATACTATGAATGTTTCATATAAATGTTGTCCTAAATTATGATTATAAAATGTTTAAAAAGATTAACATGTTGTTTTTGAATTCTACAAACAAACAACCCATAAATTTGTAGTTTTTTAGTTTGTAATTCAAAAAGTAAGATCGGATCGGATTAGATCGTAAGATCGTATGGTAAAGATCGGGATCCTATAAGATCTTAAGCTTGCAAAGATCCTATGTAGGATCCGGATCGTTTTGCTGCGATCGTAAAATCGAAGATCCTAAGATCGGGATCGGATCCTGACAACTATGCCGATTACCATTATCACCAACAAGAGTAGCTTTTCCATCAATAAGAAGCCTTTCAAATTCCCCAATTTTCTCAACAATAGGGGTAGGACCAACCGCGTTAGCTACCATTGAATCACTCACAAGCGGATCTTGTGATACATTACCTGTCTCAAGAGACCCAACCTCCTTTGCTTCCATTGTATTAACAGAAACCTCTACATCAATAGGATTACCACATTCATCGAATCGATCGTATTTAGAAAAGAAAAGGATTAGATGTAGCAATCTTCGTCCCACTTGTACTAGCCACATCGCATGGCGCCTCTTCGCACTATCCACCTTCTTTGGTTCAGAGGAGGCGCTTTAGGTTGATACCTAAATTTTAACTTTAGTAAAACCTCCCACACCGGAACACTTGGACCACCATTCCTACCCTTATTCTTGTTAGTAGCGGTTTGATAACCATCATTAACAATCTGCTTAGGTGAGTAGAAAGTGGAGCATGATTTAGGACAATCAATCAGCGTATGACCAAACAATTTACATGTATTACACCGAGGTGGTTTCCATTCGTATTCCACCCAAATCTTTTCAATAGTAGATCCTGTCCCATCAAGTAATGGTATCTCAACAGTGATGCTCTCCCTAAGAACCTGATCTGCCTTAACTTCAATCAAGCACCTAGCAAAACTACTTCGACCTCATGATTCCAAGAACATTTGACTAGTATAAGAATCTAACATTTTTGGCGTACCAATTAGTGTAGCTAGGAGACTGAGACTATCATCAGAAAACATCGCAAGGGGCAAATCATGGAATTTAACCCATACCGGAATATTAGTCAAATCCTCTTTAAGCAGATTAGTATTCAAAGTCCATGTTTTAAGAATAATTGGCACATTCCTAATCATCCACGGTCCATTTTCAAGCACATCATCAACACCTTTACGAGTGGAAAACTTAAAGAAAAAGAACCCATTCACATTCATCATAACCTTTTGAATACCATACTTGGCCCATGTATTACGAACGTAATAATCAACAACCGGAAATTTAAAGTTTACCTCCTCAACGACTTTCATAGGAATGGAGAGATCCACCCCATTAGACTTTTTACTACACTCCAACCTACGAAAATTTGATTTGCGCTTCGTCGAATCGATTGACGTAGCACCATTAACATTAGCAGAATCCGTACCACTTGTAGCACCAACATACGACATAGGTAATGTAGTAACCTCAACAGATTGAATAATTGGCATAACACCGGTTAATTTGTCCTTAGATGGAGAAACATGTACCCTTCCAGCTTTAGGAGCTACACTAATACCATCACCACTAGGCAGATTAGCCCCTAGTGGTGTCCTCGACACTGTAAAATGTAGATGGGAAATCTTGCATATTCAAGATACTTGTAACACCAAGAGGCCCTGCATCCCAAAACACCGAATCATCAATACTCTCAGTCCGTTTACTAGGCGCATGTGAAACCGGCTTCACAACCTCATTGGCATTCATATCCCCTTGACAAGCAGAATCAATAGAATTTACATCATGTGGAACCGGCTCCACATGAGGTTCACGCTGCCTACAATCCATTAAGGCATCCATATCAACGTTAGGCACACCCTCCATCAACACGACAATAAACAAACCCTAACCAAAAGAACACAATCGAAACAAGAAAAAAACCAGTACCAAACCACGTAATCGCTACGTATTAATTAAACCCTAGTAATAAACTAGGGTTTATAAGCATAATCGGCCATAGATCAACCCATGAATAACAAATATATCGATTCAGTAATAAGGATAAACGATCGTAACACGCAGACCAAATTTAATGCATGCAATACCAAGGACCAATTGATAACTAGCGATTGTTAATAAATAATAAATAAACGGAACATCCAATCGCAAAGACAAAAAACGATTATAATATTCATTGAACCACAATCAGATAATATACTAAGCAAAAGTAGATGAAAACTTTCACCGACCCACGATTAGTAATATTAGAAGATTAAAGATCGATTAGAAGAGTCGTAGAGAATGTATGATCATTTTTTTATTGTCGCCAGAGAGTTAACGCTTTTAGGGTAAATGCATTAATTGTTTATAATGTGTTTTTAATGATAAAGTTTTAAACTTTGTATTCGATTGATGTTATTTGTAATCTATCAATGAATTGGTATTTACAAAGGGTGATTACCATTATTCTACGTGCCACGTTGTGGTAATTATTCGAATAACTTGTATCTTTTGACTCAAGAAGGTAGTAGAATATAGTAGTTGGTAATTCTTTAATTGGTCTAACCAATACCTCGAGTAAAAGTTCATTACTTTATTCTAAACACACCATTAATTAATTGGTTACTAGGCTTACCCATAGTGAACAAACTATAAGAGAGGTAAAAGGAGGATTGTTTAACATTTCCTAAAGAAGTTGGTTTTTAATATGCTTCGCGGCTTCGCGCTGACAAATTTTTCCGCTTCTTTGTGTGTTACTATAGAGCTACCGAACACTTTTGATTAATGTAGTTGTTTAATAAATGACTTAATTTAGTAAAGTTCTTATTAAATGCATGATACGAAGATGTGTGTATGCTTCTTCGTACATATTTGATTTCACATCAAATTAAATGTACCTTTTGAAGAATTTAAGTTTATGCCATCCAATTAAAGTAATACTTGCATTTATCATTTACGTTATGTGAGACATAGCTAGATTGTAATCCCAAGGTAAATCTCCACGTTATGTGAGACGTTGCTGAAATAAATTTACAGTTTTTTAAATTACACAACTTAATTGCGTTATGTGGTGTGATCCCTTAACCCAAGGCATTAGATGGGATGAAACATGCTTACATGACACTATGCGATTGTCCCTAGTGCCATTAGTAAGTCCCATAATAATCTAGGAGTTGCAAAATGTTTGGCAATTATTGTTCGACTCTTACCTTATTGAGTACTATCATTACTAGCAGATCAACTGATGTAATGATACTATGTCAATTTGGATCCTAGCTTAAGAAAGTTCTATGGTTTATGTGTATTAACCAATGGGTATTTAATTTTGTTTAAGGATTATATTATCAAAAGTACTAACTTTTGAACTTTTTCTGTAGAATGGCTCAACCCGACCACAACACACTAACATCTGCTTTCAAACAAATGTTTGATTGAGAAAGGTTGAATGGCAAAAATTTCAATGACTGGTTTGGGCAACTGAGGATAGTCCCACGTGTTGCTAAGAGACTTGATGTATTAAAACAACCTTTAGCTCCAGGTCCTCCTCAAGACTCAACTAATAAGGTCTTGGCTGCATGGAACCTTTAGTATGACCGTCACAACGAGGTCGCATACCTTATGCTAGGCAGTATGGGTTTTTCAAAGCAATTTGAACTTTATACTCCCCATGGTATGCTTACAGAACTGAAGTCCATGTTTGAGAAGAAGGTAGGTGTAGAACTTTATGATCTTTTTGATTCACACGACTGCAAAATATAGGAGGGTAAATCCGTGAGTACTCATTTACTTAAGATGAAAAGTTACTTGGATCAAATTGAACGTCTCAACTACCATCTTCCACAAGATGTATCTGTTGTCCTGATCATTAGATCCCTTAATAAATAAATTGCTGGATTTATGCGCAATTTCAACATGCATTGCACGGGGAGGATAATAAGTGAGTTGCATGCAATGCTTATTGATTATGAGAAGGGTTTACCTAAAAAGGCTCCTGCACCTCAGGTATTAGCTATACAAGGTGGTAGAATTAATAATCCAAACAAGCCGCAAGCGAACAAGGGAAATGTAAAGGAAAGGGGAAGGGTAAGCGGGTTATGGCTTATCAACCAATCCCAAGAAGTACCGTCCCAAGAAGAAAGATCATCCTGGAAAGGATCAAGCTTGTCACCACTGCAATAGATAGGACATTGGAAAAGGAACTGTTCTCTCTATCTTCAAGAGTTGCAACAAAAGAAGAATAAGAATGCTGGTAATGTCGCCAACACTTCAGGTATCTTCATGATAGAATTATTTTATTTTCCTAATAAATATAATTCCTGGGTGTATGACACGGGATGTGGTACTCATATTTGTCACACAATACAAGGACTTAAAAGAGCAAGGAAGCTGACCTATGGGGAGCAATACCTGTACGTGAGAAATGGAATACGTGCAGCTGTTGAAGCCATAGGGACGCTTGATTTAGTTTTGCCTTCAGGCTTAGTACTAGTTTAAAAAAATTATCATTACGCATCTTCTATTATTAGAGTTGTCGTTTCAGTTTTTTTGTTAAAAGATAATGGTTATACTCATACATTTACAAGTTATGGAATTTCAGGTTTTTTAAATAATGTAATTTCTTTTAATGCAATTCCTCTAAATGGTGTGTTTGAAATTGATATGCATGAACTTGGTTTGAATGGTAATAATAATTCTGTTTATAATATTTGCAATAAGAGAGTCAAGTTAGACTTGGATTCTAATTATCTTTGGCATTGTCGACTTGCCCACATAGGCAAGAAACGCATAGAAAAGCTGCATGATGATGGGCTTTTAAAATCTATCAATGATGAATCATTTGATGAGTGCGAATATTGCATATCTGGGAAGATGGCAAGGAAACCTCTTTTGCATCAAATGAAAAGGGCTACAGATCTACTTGGAACAATTCATATAGATGTATGTGGTCCACTTAGACATGTGTCAAAGCAAGGTGCTAGCTACTTCTTAACCTTTACTGATGATTCCAGTCGTTATGGTTATGTTTATTTACTTAAACATAAACATGAAGTCTTTGAAACATTTAAGGATTTTCATAATGAAGTAGAGTTATGAAGCAGGACGTGGAAGCAAATTTAGGTAAACCCTAATCCAAGGGTGATAACCAAGGCGCACCTTGCGGGAAGAAAACCCAAAACAAGAGTAAAAACTCTAAAATAAACTTTTATTAATGATTCTGAATAAGTAACAATAAACCCAAGCCCTATATTTATAGGGAAGCCAAACTTGGGGAACAAGTAATTAAATTACATCTAGAACCGTCTAAACTTAAAATAAGGAAACTGACTCGCGACATGGTTATGGCGTAATTGGAAAGTCCTTTTACGGCGTAACTTACCTAAACTTGAATAAGGAAACTAAACGTAACTTATTTACAGTGTAATTGAATAAATCAATTACGACATAACGTTGACACAGAACCAAACATAGATTATGGCGTAAATATGGCTTTGATGTTACGCCGTAGTTTAATAACAGACTACATTGCACGACCTTGAATCTTGTCCGCATCATTCCCCCTCACTTGAGAAGAACTCGCCCTCTAGTTCTTGCTATCAACGGCTTCATCTACCTCGAACATCTTCTCACGACGAACCTTATCTTGGGTAGATTTGCGCTTCATTATAACTCGAGTGCTCTCCCAATGATCACCCCATAAACTTAAGTGTTGGATTGCATACCTCTTATCAACGATCCGAAAATCTCCAATTGCCACAAAAATAACTTCTTTGTTTCCCATTGAATTTTTTCCAGATTCTTTAATTCAATCTTCTCAACCAATCCAAGATTAAAATCACAAACTTGTGTACTTTTAACCACCGCTGAATATGTAGCTTCATCTTCAAGATTCTTCACAACATCAATTTTAGAACCCGCAGCTTCTTCATCACAAGCATTCAAAACACCAACTTCTTTTGTTGTTTCCAATACCAAAGGTGAAATCTTGTTATCATGTTTTTCACAAATTTGAAGGTCTTGAATTTTCTCAACAACTTCATCCTTCAAAATTTCTTCTTCCACCATAACCTCGGTCTTTTGTATTTGTGGTTTTACTTTGGATGAACCCATAGCAACTCTTTTACCTTCCCATGATAAAAAGTAAAGATTTTGTTGAAGGTTATACTCACCCCTTACTTTACGTTGCCAAGGTTTTCCCAACAAATTTGGCACTCATCAAAATCATCCACAATACAAAGTACCTCTTCTTTATAAAATTTCCCAATGGACACCGGAACCCTACAAACTTGGTAACCTTAAATTGAACAAACCTCCATTGGTTATTTTAAGAAGTCCACCAATGTTCTTGAAACCAAATTATTAATACTACAACCATCAATAATTAAAGAAAATACCGTATTATTGATAAAAATTCTTGAACGAATAGAATGGATTGTAGACACCCAATCATCCCTCTTTCTCTCCTCCCATTCTTCAACTCTTCCATTGTTGAACGGGGATTGGTTGCTTGCACAATTGCCTCCAAAATCGCCTATGGTTGCATAAATTTTTGACCTTCATGTTTGCTACCCGCATGATTCTTGTGGATTGATGCCCCACCTACGATCACGGAACGTAGTTCTTCTAGCATTGTGGACATACTCACGAATTTTGTCGTAAGGTCATTGATCGCACGATCCATGTCTTCGGTCGACCGCACCCTACCAACGGTACGGGTTTGATGATCTTCTACACCGTTCACCATCTAGGATACTAACAAGCTCTAGTTGTTTAATTGACGTAGAACATTCTAAACCAATTACCACCAGGAAGAACGTGTCTCTATTGCCAACTGACGCAGGACGTGGAAGCGAATTTAGGTAAACCCTAATCCAAGGGTGATAACCAAGGCGCACCTTACGGGAATAAAAACCAAAACAAGAGTAAAGACTCTAAAATAAACTTTTATTAATGATTCTCTGAATAAATAACAATAAACCCAAGCCAAGAAACAAGATCTACAGAGATACATCTAAGCGGTTGATTGGACTAAGTCAAAGTGCTTACATTGATAAAATCTTGAAGAGATTCAGGATGCAAGATTCCAAAAAGGGATATCTTCCAATGCAAGTATAAGTTGGATTAAGTAGAAAACAATGTGCTTCTACACTTGCTGAGGTGGCACGCATGAATAAAGTTCCTTATGCTTTGGCTGTTGGATCTATCATGTGTGCAGTAAGATGCACAAGATCAGATGTGGCGTTCACACAAAATATGAAAAGCCGTTATCAACAGAATCCAGGTGATACTCACTAGACTGCTGTTAAGAACATTCTCAAGTACTTAAGGGCTACTCGAGATATGTTTCTAGTGTGTAGTAGGAATCAAGAGGCAGAACTTGATGTTACAGGTTACTGCGATGCGTCCTGAAAAACTGATAAAGATGATACGAAGTCTCAGATGAGATATGTCTTTGTAGTTAATGGAGGAGCATGCAGTAGATTGGAAGAGCACAAAGCAGAGTGCTATTGCGATATCTGGGACAGAAGCTGAGTACATAGTTGCTTCAGAAGCTGCGATGAAAGCTTTTTGGATTAGGAAGTTTATTTCAGGGCTTGATGTTATGCCCTTAAATGAAGAACCTATGAAATTTTATTGCAAATATTCTGGAGAAATTACATTCGTCAATGAACCAGGAGTTATGAAAGACGCCAGACATTTTCCTCAACGATATCACTATGTTCAAGAACAAGTCGAAATAAGTGAAATCAATCTACCCAAAGTTCATACAGATGGCAATCTAGCTGATCTCTTCACGAAGGCTTTACCTAAGGCAAAGTTTACTCAACATACTAAGAGCATTGGACTTCATTTAGCTAGTAGTTACATGTAAATCTATGGTTTGTATTTGGGTAAAGGATATATTAAACAATTATTATTTTAATGAATTAAAGTACTTAGTATGTTTGTTTTTATTTAAAATAGATTGTATCCTATTTTGCATGTTTAAATCCATGAATAACTTAAGTTATTCTAAATGTCCATTGTCGATCATTCATATGAGAATATGGTTGAATTAAGACAAATATGAGGGATTGGATAAAGTATACTTTGTATATTGAGGAAGGTCGTGTCAAACTCACATGATATTCAAAGGATTACATATCGGACTTATCCCAACCGACATGATTGTACTTTATGGATCTTTGTCATCAAGTAAATCATGTGAATTATAAAGTTTATTTATTCTTAAACTTGAGACACAAACCGAAATGGTCGTGGGTGGAGCCCATTTCGTGAAACATTTTAATGCTATTCGTAACTGATAGTAATAAGGGCTTTTTTCAGAAGTGTTGTGAAATTCATGAGTTACGCTTGTAGTCAAGATAGAATTTGTTCATTTGCATTTGTTTTAAAGTATAATACTACTGGGCCCCTCGTAGAGTTGGCAAGATGTTTGTATGGCCATACCAAAGATCAATCGGAATATAACGAGAAACAAAATAGTTAAATTATGGAATGTCTAAGATCCATATTCATATTTAACATGGTAGACGCTAACCAATGTCATTAAAATGTGCTTCAGTAAACCACATTCTAGTTGTTCTAGGGGCATTGGCGTGTTGGTAGACGCTAACCAATGTCATTATGTATACTAAGATATGTCCAAGTGGGAGCTGTTAGTTTATGGACCATATTTAATAGTCGTATGTCCGGTCCGAACTCGAGACTATGGGATTGCACGCATTGCATATGAGATTCAATGATAATAATTAATATATAATAGTTATGTTTTAATTATTAAATCACGATAAACCCTAACGGTCGTTAGTACTTAACGGTAGTTACTCTAATGGTTGTTAAATGTTAAGAAGAGGGACTAAAGAGAAATATGCCAAGAGAAGGTTCTAGAACCTCTCTTGGCTATATGGACGATCGGTTAGATATCCCAAGGGGAATCCTAAGCCAACTTGGACACTAAGTTACCACACTATAAATACAAAGACTTGTATTCATTGTTTGGTAATCTTGTGTAACCCCAGCTAGCCAAGTCTTCTCTTCTTATCCCTCTTTTGCCTTGACGATCGAATTACACACCCACAAGGGATGTGCAATTGACTTGAGTGAAACCAAAGTGATTTGGTTAACTATTGTGATCAAGAAACTAGCATTCACATTGAATCGCTATCATACGCGTGTTCAAGAACGTAGTAAAAATCTTTGGATTTTTGGTGTTTGCCCAATACAATTAAACCCTAATCGAATTATACATAAACCCTAATTTAGGGTTTGTGATTTCTTGATCGTTTGATTCGCGTGGAAGCAAACAAGGTACGTTATCGTTTATATTAAAGTTATATAATTATACATATTTGATCTATTCTTCTACTGCGTGCTTTGTGATTATATGTTTATTTATATGATGGTCATGATATCTAAATTCCAACACATTCTACGTTACGGGTTTTATGGCGCTTTTGTAATGAGTTAACTTTCAAGACAAAAAAGACTTGTAAAAAAAGCTTATCCTCAAGACATCAAGCTCTTCACTTTTAATTGGGTGTCGAATAGATATAGAAAAGCCTCCTTTGTTTGGATGGAGTGGTTGTGATCCTTGTGATATCTCAACTTGTATCATCTAGCTCTTTTCTCTAGCTCTATTGACGGACCCAAAAAAATAGGATGTAGGGGGGGCAAAAAATTTTTTTTTACGATACCAACAAAATATAAATCTTTCATGTCTAAGTAAAAATACTCGATTTAACATTATGTTTCTAAAAAATTTTTTAGTATTTGAGTGGAAATGATTTGAGTTTTGGTGGGGTCACTTTAAAAAAAAATCAAAATTAAATAAAAATTACACTAAAGTATTAAGTTTTTCGGTTAGCATGGAGGCGCTTGCCCCCCACTCTTACATGCTAGATCCGTCCTTGGCTCCATGCTAAGGTCTTTTTCTAAGTTCAAATGAGCTAAGGTCTTTTTCATAGTTCAAATATCGTTACAAAAGTTACTTAAGTCATGTTTTTTTCTAATTTATTTATTTTTAAATTTTTGGCAAAATATAAGATGATTTTTGCGTCACTGTTTATCATGTGTTGATTACATACAATTTTTTGTACCGTCAAGTTTATATAGGACTAAAAATAAAGATGTTACTTCAGAGTGATCAAGTTATTCACAAACAAATGTTTACCCTAATTAAATCAGTTTTATCCAACTTTCGATTGAAAAAATGGATCACGTCACATACTTAATTGCGTTTATTAACACATATATCGTACGGATTACAAGTTGAGAAAACTAATGAGATACCTACCTAATGAAATTATCTAAATATATGACATAGTATTAATCTTTAAAGACATACACCAAGTTGGTACGTTCTTGTACAAATTAAGAACTCTGAATGTCAAAAGCATCAAATCCACCAGTGTGTGGAATTGAGTGTGTCGGCATGTATTACCACAACATTGTCATTGTGCATCGTATCAATGCAAGTGTTGTGTGTCGTTGTAGATCAATATAATGTGTGGAGGCGTTAACTGTGGAACCATTCAAGTCTGCATGGCTGAGTAGCTTCTAGCTTATTCGATATTGATGAGATTTTTTCTACAAGACCTCACAGTTACGTGTACTACACGGAAAGGCCGAGAAAACTAGTTATTAACTATATCAGATCGACATATAACCAAATACATCGCCCATATGTTAATAGAAAGAATCACCAAAATAGCAACTCTAATTAAAACTAGAAAAAGACAAATTGTTTGCACTACAATAATATGGGAGATGAACTTGACTATATTTTTCGATTACGGCAAGAGAACTTGACCATATATGTATGCCGATTAAGGCAAGATTATGCCGGCCTAAAACAATTGTTGCAACTTGCAAAAGATAATTCATGATATATATATTGATACGAACTAACTAGGTTAATACCCGTTCGATGGACATCAACAAACATTTTCTTGTGTTCAAGTAAATGTCAGTCAAAATCTGAATACTACTCCGTACTATAACAAAACTTACCTAATATTTTAGAGTCATTTTAGCAAAAGTATATACTATTGTAAGAACTTTAGCCTATTAAACAAATGCTTTGTATATATAGAGGTGTGAAATGTGAACAAAAGAAAAGACGCATTAAATGGTCAATTTTTAAAGATTTAGTCACATTTACCACTTAATTTTTTGAAATTGCACATATAAATTTATCGAAAACTTAAACGAAGACTAACTAGCATTGTTTTTTCTTAATCATAAAATATTACGATTGTTTTAAAGAATTTTTTATGTAATATGTTTAAGTTTTTTAAATATAAATAAGATATTACGCTTTTGAATTTATTTCATCGTTTAGTTATTTTATTGCGATTTGTATAACGTGTGTCCGTTTACCATGCTCCCTTTAGCCCGTGCCCGTTTAAGCCCCGTGCCCGTGCCCGCCTGGCCTGCCCGTTTTGCGACATCTACTGGTATACAACATATGTAACCAAAATACTTTTGAAGAACGTCCACTTCAACATGGGCCGAAGGCTAGGAAAGAGGAAGATCAAACAAAATCGCGGTTAAAGCAAAAAAAAGATGTCAGAAAAAGATTCACTTTAGCTTCTAGCTCGCAAATTTAAACGTAATTCTTTGTCATTTATATTTGACATTCATTAGTGATGGTCGCCATTTTTAGTACATATTCTCCACTAAATTAGTCGCAAACATTGTAATGAGGGAAACGTACTTGTGTCGTTTTTGTCCCAATTTCGGTGTCTACATTACTATTATAGGGTTATACGACATGACATTTTGTTCGTAAGACTAAAAAAAAAGGAAACCTAGACAAAAACAATAAAACTAATGTAGTAATATGATGGATGAAAACCCAACTATCATCTTTCTCACTATCTAATACTCCATTTTAATTATGTGATCATTTCGTTCGTTCTTTTAATCATTTATTATATCTCGTTGATTATGATAAACTAAGATAATTTGAAAAATTATCAACCAAAAAGCATACAAGTTTACAACAAGTATATGAGGTGTGATGATGTGAATCAACTTTTGTTGTCTTCAATAATGATTTTTATTAAGTCTATCATTTGAATTGGTTTTGCTTATTTTTCGTCTATTTGGAGCAAATTTATTGCGAAGACTTGATTGTAAATTTTGAATCAAAGAATGTCACAAGGATGACAATTTTTGTATTATGTCAGCTATTAAGTTTATAAATTTGAAACTTTTTATAAAGCATTTAATTTTGGAGCGTCGTTTTTATTTTGCACAGGGCTTTTAAATTCTTGGACATTCCTGATTGGTTGTCATCAATCTCACCTTTCTTGCAGTTACCTTGATTTCCCTATTGATGCTAACATGGCAAGAAAAGCGAATTGATATCCGTTTCTCGACCAGTTTCATTAAAGGCTCTCTAATTGGAAAGCGAAGTCCCAATCTTTTGGTAGGCGTTTTGCTCTCACAAAATCCTTTCTTGATAGCCTTGGAGTCTATTTTTTTCTCAGCATTCAAAGTCCCTAAGTTGGTTATTAATAAGCTTGGAAGTATTAGAAGAAAATGTTTCTGGTGAGGCTCTTCGGATTCTAACAAGATTGCTTGGATCATTTGGAAGAAAGTAAATTGGTCCTCTTGACAATGGGCCTCAACATCGACAGTTTAAGGTTAAGCAATCAATGTATATTTGTGAAATGATGCTGGATATTTCTTACCAAAAGTTCTTCTCTTTGGTGCAAGGTGATTCATTCAATTCATTGCCTTCAAGGTGGTCTCCATGATGCTTCTTTCGTGAGAAGCAAATCGGGGTCCTTGGTTTCAAAATGCTAAAATCAACTTAACAATGCCTCGTTTATGATAGTTTTCCAATCCTCACCTCCACTGCTATTGTATCAGCTCCTGTTCTCTCTTCGTATGTGCCTCTACTGAGCAATTTTGGCTCTCCTATTGGGTCTGCTGGACTAGTGGCAGCTCATGCCCCAACCTCAACTGTACTCAGGCTTGACCTTCCGTGTGGGTTTTGATTTATGTGGGCGTGAGCCCGCGGACTTTTAGCGCTCTTGACTTGTCCGAGTTAGCTAATATGGTGATATTCAAAGTTTACTCTCCGATTGTCAACTGTCAAATTAAAAAGATCATTGGGAATGCGCTTCCAACACTCAAGGATTTCCACGGTATGAGATAAGAGATCTTTTATCACAAAATCCTTCACTCGTGAGGATTCTAATCCAGTTAGATGGAACAAGCTTGTTATGATTAAAGTCCACGTAGCTTTTTGGCGATTCGAGAACAAACTAATTCTAACGAGAGTACTAAACTTGGATAATAGAGGTATAGATCTTCACTCGATTCGTTGCACAGTTTGTAATGAGGATATTGAGACCGAAAAGCACATTCTTGTTAGTTGCAAACTTGCAATGGGCATCTCAAACATGGAATGATATTCTGAAATGCTAGTCCATTCCTCATGTCCGAATAGACAAACTCAAAGATGTTCTCACCCTTGCTAGTCGTTCTAACTTGTCTCCATCTGTTACCAAAGTGCTAGATGGCGCGGCCACTGATCATTGTACCCTTTAATTTAGGTCATATGGATGTTTAGGAATGACTCCACCTTTGCAACGTCAAGACCGAAGTGAAGTGTCACTCTAACTGATCTTAAATAATTGTTTTACAATTGGATTTCCTACAGGATACGTAAGTTTCAATTAATCGGATAGAGTGGCTTTTCAACCCACATAACGTCTTATCCATATCTTTGTAATTTTTGCCTAACGTCATACTATGCTTTTATCAATTTTCTGTTAAAAAAAAATACAAAACATAAATATTAAATTAGGACAAAAAAGTTTAAATAACAAATTAAAATACAAGCAGTTGGTTCCTAACTTGCTATTAATGAAAAAAAAAGAAGAAGATGGGTATACGTGCTCTGATGCTCCTAACTTGAATCAAACTAATAACCAAACATGAAAATTTTGTAGCTAGTGATCCAAACAAAACTTAATAAGTCAAATTATGATGCGACTCATTCTGTTTTTGTGTCTCAATTTTCTAAATATTAAATTCTATTCAAAATAGGAATTTTATTGAATCACTAATATCACATGACTAAAATTTATTTCATAGATTTCAAAGTTGGGATGCCTTGTTCGTTTCTAAAAAAATTATCAGGATCAACTCTGGACTTCACTAGTACAAGCCTGTCAAAATTAACCTCATTCCAATACCTCACCCCATAAACTTTTCCTTCTTCGTAACTATTCTTCCCATTATAGTTCACACCAATGTCCAAGTCCCTATAATTGAAAAATGCTTCTCTAGGGTTCTTGGACACATACGGAGTCATATGCTCATGCATCAACCTCGCATATTCTATGTATTGGTTTGCGGCTTCGGTCCCTGGATCTTCCCAATATGTTTCGTATTCAATCTTAGCAAGGTTCCCTGCTCGGTGCGGGTATGGTTTTGCAAACTCGGATATCTCATTCATCCGTCCACCTAATGGATTAAAGGTTATCGTTTGATTTTTGAGTTCTTTCATCTTATTGAATATGGATTCCATCCCGTGTTTTGAGATAGGTGATTTCAAAAAATCCGATTTGATCTTGAATGGTCTATGTCGTTTTGATTGTTGGGATCGAGAAAGTAGAGCGTCTTTGGAGGTCCCCTCGGGGTGACCTGAAAAAACCAATGTTGACTCAACCCAACTCATTTCTTTACAGTCCGACACTTGCAAACCTAGTTCTGGGAAACTTTTGTCCATAAGACTCATGAGTGTTGTGGTGTTTCCTAAATATAAGCTAGGAAATCTAGCGAGAATCGTTTTAATTCCCGTAGTGTCATTGACTACATTGAATCTCATCCGGATGAAGAGATTGTTATCCAATTTATTGGCAATTTGAAACCATTTGTGGGCAATGTTTATGATGTGATCTTCAGATGTTCTTTCCAAACCAAAGAAAGTTACTTGAGGCGGAACTTGAACCAATTTGAAGAGAAAAGAAACGACAACACCAAAACTTGCACCACCTCCACCCGTGATAGCCCAGAACAAGTCCTCCCCCATCGACTCACGGTTCAAAAGTCTTCCATTTACATCAATCAGCTCTGCATCTTCAATTAAATCGACAGTTAGCCCGAATTTTCGAACCATGTTACCATAACCAGCTCCACTACAATGACCACCAACCGCAACCGTAGGGCAAACACCAGCAGGAAGGCCATGAGTGTTACTTTTCTCAGCAATTTTGTAATAAACTTCACCAAGGGTGGCACCTGTTTGAACCAGTGCAGTTTCTTGTTCGATGTTTACATCTACTGAGCGTAAGTTAAACATGTCAAGGATGAAGAAAGGAGTCGTGTCCTCAAAGGAGAGGTAAGATAGCCCCTCGTAGTCATGGCCACCACATCTCGTTCTCATTTGCATGCCATGTTTTTGCGCACACACAACGGCGTTTTGGATTTGGGAAACGTGTGTAGGAGTGATGATCAAGGATGGTTTTATTCTGGTTGAGTTATCGAAACGAGGGTTTCGGATGTATGCATGATACACAGAAGAAAATGAAGCATTGTTCGGAGTGAAGACAATCCCGGTGATTGGAAAATTAGATTCCGACCGACTACTTAGGCAGTTGATGAAGGAGTCTGTCACATAATCTGCAGAGGATTTGGTCGAAATAGTTAGAAGAAGAAATGCTAAAATTGTGAATGCCATGTTATAGTAATTAATGCATGCATGATGGAGGTTTAGATGTGATATTTATACACACATAGATACATTTTAACATTTTGTCGTTTAATTGCATTTCAAAATTATGTATTTAAAAGATAATTTAAAAAGAAATAATATTTTGTATTGTATTTATTGTTCTTCCAATTAATTAAATTTTCAACCGAAATATTATTAATCACTCTTTGTTTACAAAAGTTATTGTTCTAGGATTCAATTTAGTATAGTTATTTTTTTATAATAAGATCTACGAAGAACAAAAAGTACTATAACTGAGCTATCTTTGTAAGGCGAGCTTTAAAGTATCATAAAAAAATGTTTAAAACTAAATATATTTTTCGTTGCTATCAAATGTGTGTATGTAACTCGTGAATACAAATTAAAAGCGCAGATGTAACTAAATGAAAACTGTCATTTAGTTTAAAGTCCATTATCTGTATATTTTTTTCATTTCGCAAAATTTCAAATTTTGCGCTAAAGAGAAAGATTTTATACAGCGCATTATAAATTGTTGCATAAAACAAAACTAACAAATATAATAGTAGAGATTGTCTAATAATTACTCTTAGAGCACTTATTAAGATGTATGAAAAGAAAAAAAACATCTATTTATGTTGGAATTATATACTATGACAATCATATATAAAACACATAAAACATCAAAGAAACATACCAAGCAGATAAGAACGATAATAATCAATAATTAACTAACATAAACATAAAGTATGCGTACCTTTTTATTCTAGCGAACAAGAATCAATTCCACAAACTAAGAATTGAGATGAACCCTAATTAGGGTTTATAGGATTATGTGAATTACCCTCACCGATTTTGTAATTCAATCAAGATACAATCAATAATGTGATTGTACCACTTTCTTGTACATACGCATTTAAATCAAATTAAAGTAATGCTAGTTTTAAAAACACAAAACAATTTGTTTAGAAAACAAGATGATCGACACCCTTAGGAGGGTTGTACGATCGGTTATAATCAAAACACACAAACAATGTTTTAGGTTTTAGATTATGAGTACAAGAGATGAAAACCAAGACCCTAGCCTTATATTTATACTCCAATATAACTTGGTGACCAAGTTAGATATGGATTGGGTTTGGAAACCCATAACCGATCGGTTTGAACTCCCCAAGGGATTCTAGAACCTTCTCGATCTCTATTTTCAATCTAGTCCTTCCAATTAACATTTAACGATCGTTAGTCCATTACACTTAATTAACTTAACGTCCGTTATAAATTATTTCGTAATTAATAAATAAATATAACATTTATATTTAATTATTAACTTTAATTCTCATACGTAAAGTGTGCAATCCGTGGTCTCGAGTTCGATCCTAACACACATCTATTAATATTTTGTCCATTAAACCAACAACCCCACTGGACATATCTTAATAGTGTGATCACATCGGTTAGCGTCTAACAACACTTCGATGCCTCTAGTACAACTCGAGTAAGGCTCTGGAAAACCTTTAATGATTTCTCATTATTATTATCCTTTGTTTCTAATACCATGTTAAATAAAGATATGGAATTAAATCATTTTTATTCAACCATTCATTTCTCGTTATAACCGATTGAGCAAGATTACCAAATCTTCGAACATATTCGGGGAGATCTTTGGGCGTGGCCACACAAACATCTTGTCAACCCTATGAGGGCCCAACAAGTATTAAACTCCAAATAAATTTGAAGAACAAATTCTATCTTGACTACAAGACTAACCCACAAACTTTGCAACACTTCATGAAACAACCCTTATGACTACCGCCACGTATAGCGTTAAGTTGTTCCACATAAGTGCACTACATTCATGACACTTATCCGGTATCTCAAGTCCGAGGATAACTATTCATAATTTTCTTAACAACAATATCCATAAAGTAAATTATGTAGTTGAGATAAGTCCTATATTCAATTCATTGAATATCATCTGAAATTGGTATGCTTTCTCATCAATATACTTTTAAGTATATTCTACCAAATCACTCAGATTTGTCTTAATTTAACGATACTCCCATATCATTAATTGACAACGGACGATTTAGAATAAATAAATTTATTCACGGATTAAACATGCAAATATAGGACACAATATATTATAAAATCAAACATACCAAGTATTTGATTTATTGTAACAATTGTTTAACATCCTTTATCCAAATACCAAATAGATCAATGCATGAAAATTCCAGTTGATGAATTATGCCTCAAGTAATGACAATCATACTTGTTGACAAGGCATAAATCAACCAACTTGATCTATCATAATTTTGAGAATACTTATTTCAAGAATTCAATTAGTGAAGTCCTTGTATGTGTGCATTCACCAATCCACATAATAATTTATAATGTGTGTGACACCCTCTATCACCTATTTATGACAATTTAAACTTTCAAACATTTTAAAGTTTAAAGTATTCTTATTCTTTTAATGTATAATGCAACTGCGCTTTTAGTAGCACAACTAGTTCACATGGCTATTAACAAGAATGAAATCCTACCATGACTAGTATTGAGTGTCATCTCAATTAACCATCATCATTGTATACAAACAACAATATGCTCATTAAAACTCCGTAAACTTTAATATCTTATTGTTTAATGTTTGATGTCTTTCAAACTTTCAAGTTTGTAGCTGATGACAATTTGCACAACAATTGACATATTGTTCATCCATAGAATCTAGGAGCAATTCCAGTATGAGGATGTAATTCTATTAGAATATTCATTACACAAGTTATCTAATAACTTTTAGTTAGATATCAATGTTGTCAAATCATCTATCATTCAAGAATGATACAACAATTTGCATATACTACATGATGTGCATGATGAATCTACAGTCAAACTTAGATTTCATTCATGTTCTATCTTTTCAAAAATATTTAACCATTTCCCAAATGATATATCATGTTTTATTAGAATAATTTATTTTCTTGTACATGTTTATTGATAATAAACATATATTCCAAGGTTATATGTTTTAATTCTTAAATCTTACAAGTGAAGTTTCATTCAAATCTAAGACTTAACATTTAGCTTACAAGGAATGTTACTTCCTATATGTTATACAACATACAAGATTTAAAACCTTAACATAATACTCCCACTACTTTTAGGAATACTTAAAATTTATCTTATTTCAATTATAAATCAAAATTAGGATTTAATAATTTAACATAAGAATAATTTCATAGATGCATGCATTTATCCATTCATGAATTATTGCACTTCGTACACTACCAAAGATTATATGAATTCAAAAAACCTTTCAATTACTTATCGTCCTCGCTCAAGTAATTTCTCAAGAAAGAGTTTTGATATTCCATTGTCATATTTCATATTAATGAAAACAAGTATGACAATTATCATCTTTATATATTTAATGTGTCTAGAAAAGAATATTCAATCATAATTAATTGCTTAAGTACGATTAATAATCTTGTCATAAGATATGCATTAAATATGTGTACAATATTGTCCATATGATTTCTACATAGAAATTCAAACAACTAGGGTTTTTCATCTCTTTGAAAAACTCATTTCCATTATCTAGTCTAACTATTAAGATAAACCAAATTTCCAAAATTGATTATCTTTATGGACAGCATCTTTAACATTCATAGTATGAGTAATTTACCCAATTCAATATTTGGTAATCCATCATAATGATTATCAGGTTTACTATAATCCTGTAACTCATGTTCTACTCAGCATATAAATCAAATATCTGAGATATCCTTGTAGATCTATGATTGAAAATTCCATCATCTTGAGGTTAACATTTCATATCTAGCCTCATCATGATATTTACTAGTGTATTTAAGAAGATTATGTATCTTGTAATTTTATCCTTCAAGATAGAAAAACTCTCACTTGCCTTTTGTAATATATAGACTATCTATATATACTTAGCAATTAGAGCAAAACTACATTGTTCTCTTTTTGGGACATTACAAATACACATTGATAATTTCTGACTTTAGTTTGTTAATAACCTATTCATAAGTAGTTTAACAAATTCAGAATCTTCAATTTTAAAACTTAATGTGATTCATTACATTCCATAATAAAATGGTGTTTTATTAATCTTCTAGGTTGGATTCATATTGAGTATATTCAATCCATACTCAATTTTCTAACCTTGTTACTTTTAAGAAAAAAGTTATGGTTATCTTGAATCAAACAAATCAAATAGAGTTTGATTCTCCTAACTGAACATACCATCAACTTGTGGTATTCATTAGAATTAATATTGTAAGACAATCTAACAATATATAGGATAAACATATTCCTTTTGACTTACCTATTTACCAACTAAGTCAACTTAATGGTATAATAGACTTTCCAAGCCAATTGCATGCTTTATAATACAAGTGCTTTTTAACCAAGTCACTTCATATCCATGTCTCATCAAGAAAACATAAATTGTTATAATCCCATTTAACGTTATAAATCATTGATCAACTCAATGACTTCTTGTATATGTCTTAATTAAAAAACCTAACAAGTTGACGTCTTACTTTATTATAAGTCTTAAAAGACTTTATATTTATGTCTTTACAATGAATCATAAACATATTTAATTAAAGTAATTATGAGCACAACTTTTGGTTTCAATAGTAATTTCAAGTTAATTTATTTACTTCACAATAACGTAGGACTACATCATGTTTCATTTATGTCATTCCAAAATACACAAATAAACAAATTGAAGTAGTATTAGATTATTTCATTTATTTATGTCATTCTAATAATACATAAATATTTAATTCGAAGTACCCTTATATATCATTTTGACACATGGTCTAAATACTTGTTTAATTTAGAAACTGCAAATATGTCCATGCAATGTCTGACTTCACATGGAGATTTACTTTGTTGTTGCAATCTCACTAAGTTCTCACGTGACGTAAATTGCAACACCAAGTGTTTCTTGAATTAGATATGTACAAGTTATATTTGAATGTTAGTCTCTTACCTGGCAGTCAAGAGAATCCGTTAAATCATATACTTATATGTTGTACCTTGCACACAATATAGATTTCTCCCACTTGTGCACGGAACAACATCATGAAGCAGATAAACAACACGACATATGTTTATTTATGTGACCAATATGATTATGTCATTGATATTAGCATAACTAGTAGATGTAGAACCACGTCATTGTCTAATAAGGAAACGTACATGACTATCCTTGAAAACATAAGTGTCTACAAGTGGAAAGTAATTATCTTAAGACATTCTAGAGATAATCTGGGTTACTACCAAGATGACAAAGCTTGTAACTTTCACTGAATTATAGATCATTACATTAATTCCTTATTCAGTAATAAGAACACAATACTCTCACTGGATTTGACAACATTGTAAGTGTTTCATTAACCAGTGAAACAAAATAGTGTTCTATTTACTTCCATACACTTTTGAGAAAGTTCATACATAACAATTACTTATGTACTAAAAGAGTGTATTCTACTATGTAGATGATGAATTATCCATCAATGCTATTAACTTGAAAATTGGGCATGCAATTTCTTTTTAATAGTTCTACTATTCCACCAATTTTAAAATTTGCTCGAGTTATGCATTTAGAATTTAGACAATTATAATTTGTCCTATCACACGATTCACCGACCACCCTCTTTTATTTCTTCACGCTTATCAACGCAACCGTCAACCGTAACAGATGATAAAACGGCGACACCGGGAGAAAATGCAAGTTTACCAAGGATTAAAATAACCTTAGATCGTTTATGTCCCGGTGAGGTGTGATATCCCGAATACAACGATCGTGTGATAGAATGATGTGACCAAGAATGTACAAAAACAGAATCGATTGACTAACACCGAATGTGAATAGTAATAGCTCACACGCACTACGCCGTTAAAAACGCATAATCGAAACCTAAAACGCAAAGATAAACAAACGTACGTTTTACTAAAACGTAAACGTTTAAAAACAAAACGACTATAACTATAATAGAGATTTACAAGTCTAGGCGACTTAAATGCAAATTAAATAAAATAAAAGATAAAAACTATTAAATAAACGCTATCACTATATTTACAATTGATGTTTGTGATTTTGTTTATTAAACTTATTATATAATTTACAAATTATAAAAGTGTAAGAAAACTTAAAAATCTAAAACAAGAACGTATATGTGACAATTACTTACATGTAACAAAATAAAAAGTGAATTCTATCAAATATAACTCCCACAAATGTGAAAATCATATTTTTAGAATCCTAAAAAGATAAGAAATTTATTAGAAAAGAAAGATAAATTTTACACTATTAAATAAATTATTATAAATTAAAAATGAATTAAATGAATTAAAATGAATTAAATAATAAGAAAATCTAAAATTAGCTTAAATAAATGAAATAAAGAATTTGAAAATCTAAAATATCATAAAATGAATTAAGAAATTGAAAATGTATTTTTACATAATTATTCTATTTATTATTAATTATTTACTATTATAAATACAATTAAATACTAGAAAATATAAAATAACTTGGAAAAATAAAATTTAAACTTAGAAAAATCTAAAATATTATAAAACTAATTTTAAAACAGAAAATATATTTATTATACAATTATACTAATTATTAATAATTATTAACTATTAAAAGTATTAAAAACTAATATTTAATTATTAAAAATACTAAACAAGAAAAGAAAAATCTCAAACTTTTACAAAATTCTAAAATAAATATAAGAAGCTAGGAAAAGTATAAAAACTATAGCTTATGTACAAAAATAAGCTAATGAGCAAAAGCTCCAAAAGAGAAGCTATCACTTAAGCTTATAAATGGATCTTTTGGCTTTTATGTTTTCTGGACTAATTATACACTGATATTATACATGTATGATGAAAATGGAACTATACAAACATAAGAATAAGCAGATCATGAGCTTATGAGCCCAACAGTTAAGCTTTTGGCTTGACTGTTGGAGCTCAAGCTCCTAATAAGCTTCAAATAAGCTATACACAAGAAACAAAAAAGCAAACTGAGATATATACTAGTCCATTAGATAAGTATAAACAAGGAAAATGGATGCTAAATGGTGCAAGCTTGTGGTTTAGACAATCAAGCTACAAGCTTGACTTGGATGGAATTGAGGCTTCAAAGAGACTGTAACAAGCTCCACACAGAAAAAGAAAGATGAAAATATACATACAAGCTATATGGACAACTATGAACAATCATGTGCACCGGCATTCACCCATAAGCTAGCAATAAGCTCATAAGCTATTCCAGATGCACATAGAACCAAACACCTCTTGCAGACTAAGTAGAGACCATTTAAGCCTAGGAAATAAGCTAAAAGACCAAACTAAATATTGGAGGAGCAAGCTTAGGTGGTTGGCTTTCTAAAAGCTAAAGCTCATCAAGTGGGACCCATGATGAGCTTGTAAGAGCTTGAAGGCCACAAATGGTAAGCACATGATCAAAATGGTAAAAGCCAAGCCATACAGATAGTGATCCATTGTTATGAATGAGGGCAAACATCAAGCTCATCTTTGACTTATCAAATAAGCTCATGATAGCTCAACTTAAATTGAGGCATCAATATGGACTGCTTGGCTTTTTGAAAAGCCAAGAGTCACAAGCTCAAGCTCAATAAGGAGCTTATCAAAAGCTATGTTAACAAGCCCCACTCAACTGTTTGCTTCAGTTGAGTGGTCTAAATGGGACAAATTAGAATGAGGGATTAAGCTATGCAAATAAGCTAATAAGAGAAAAATAAACATACACATAAAAACTAGACCACAATGGCAACACAAATAAGCCAAGTACACAAGCTTAGGTCAAGTTCACAAGCTTATGCAAGCTTGTGAACTTGACACCATAAACACATGGTGCGCAGGCATCATAACCAAACAGTGTACTAAAATAAGCAATAAAATAAGCACTTTAAAAGCTAAGAAATGGAAAACTAATATTTTGTGATTTTCTTAAGCGGTGAACTAAATAATCCCAAAAGCTTAAAGGCTAAATCCTAATATTGAATACACAATAAAATTCTACATTTTATTCAAAAACGACTATAATGAAAAATTGACTTTTTTTACAAGAACATAAAAGTTGACTATGGTGAATTTAGAAATCAAACCACTGATTATATATGATGTATTAAGCTATATAGAAACTAAAGTAAGCTAGATAACATACTTTTAAGCTAAAACTATGAATTGGGCAACCTAAATCTATGATGAAGAACTGTAATAACAAATTAAAAGGAGATTTGACTTTTACAAAATAAGATCGCATATTATAACTTAACCGAGTTAAAAGGTACTATTGTGATACATAACAATAACAATAACAACAAGCAAACATATGATCGCTTAAGGATCGTGAGAACCAAACAGTCCTCTAAATAAGATTACATTGGACTTCATAACAACCAATCAGTATAACCAGAACCTATCAAATCCAGAAGCTTAAGTGTGTCAAACTAAGCATTTTTCAACCTAAACAATTAGTCACAAGAGTCTAGGTTTAGGATTTTCAAAAGTAAGTATTTTGACAACAACATGTAATTTCAAGCCACAATGGATTCCAAAACATAAACACCGATGTTAAGCTATAATATCACTACATAACAACAATGAAACACTGATTCATGAAAATCATAGCATAAGAAGGATTAAAACAGTAAATGCAAAAATATGGCAAAAATGAAACTCACATGATCATGCTTGAAACTGAGTACCAAGGCTAAGAGACCACTCCTAGCTTATTGTCAGTAAGCTAGGAACCAGAAAATCCATCCAGCTTGACTCCTATCCCCAGAACTTCTTATTTTGATCACAGTTTGACTTCCATTGACTTTTCTAGATTTTTTTTTAGCTTTTCTGAATTTAAAGACTAAAACATGTTTAATGAATCTAAAAGCTTTAAAACTTTGTCAAGAGCTTATTGGGCTTAAAGATCCAAATAAACAACCACAAAACATGAAATTTAAATAACTTGAAAATTAAAGGAAATAAGCAAAACTTAAAAGCGAGATGAAACTTGAAATTAAACGAAATTAAAGATTCATTACACTAATTTAAAGAAAATTACATCATTTTAAAGATTAAAAGACATTTAAACTAAGAAAAGCATTAAAACTACAACTACTTGACTAAGGCTTAAGGCCAAAGTACTTTTTCCTCCGCTTTGCTTCTCTTTTATATCCAATCATCTCCCACTTGTACTCGAGATAATCCCACCACCATTGGATGAGTAGAATTCATCCCGGCCTTCCATTGGATTTTGGCGCCAAAGTCATCTTGATAGTGTTTTTAGCTTTAATGAGATTTGGTTGGCTCAATTAAGAGTTTTGTTGTTTAGAGGGTGTGGAGGGACATGGTATGGGAGGAGGGTTGAAAAGAGTGGAAAACCACCTCGGTTTTGGAGATATCGACTTGGGAGAGAGTGCTACTGGTGACCTTGGTTTTGGCGGGGTGAGGTTGTTTTGACTTGGTTGACCGAGCTAATAATACAAAGGGTGGGTTGGGTTTGGGCCAAGGATTGGGCTTTGAATATCATAAGGGTCCGGATGGTTAAGTATTAACAACAAGGACCAAAAGTGCAACATTTCCAAACTTGAGGGCTGAACATGAACCTTTTCAATACTCTCACAAGGACTAAACTTGTCATAACACAATTACATAAGGACCAAAGTTGTATATTTATTGTATTTTTAAACTTTAAGGACCTTAAATGTAATTTTGGATATTTAGGGACTAAAGTTGTAATTTCCCAAAAGTTTATCAAAATGTTCCAAATTTTCAATCATGCATAGTACAAGGGTATTATTTGTAAAATTCCAAGTTTAGAATACCAGGACCATTTTCGCCAATTTTGTAACTCGAGGGTAAAATTGCCATTTTGTGTAAACTTTTATCCAGGATGTTTTGTGAACATTTTGATTTCCCAAGGACTTAAGTTGACTTTTCATTCATTTAAAACTTTTAGGGACTAGTTTTGACATTTTGTGTAACTCTGTGGACCGAAAACGACAATTGTTGTGAAATTGATCAAGTTTCACTTGTTTTTCAATCTTTGTACTGAATCACATAAAACACATTTTCATGAATTTGTATCATTTTGAAAGTCATTTGTGTGTTTTTGGTTGTTTTTGTGGGTTTATATAATACAAATATATGTGTATTTAGACACATATCAAATCCCCCACACTGAACTATTGCTAGTCCCTAGCAATCTTTTAAAACTTTAATGGATTTGAAAAACTCTTTACCAAAAGCCATCACTTTTGGAGTAGCCAAATGTTTCAGTTCAAGTAAGAACCTTGGTACACTGATAACCAAATGATTTTGAGCAAATCATAAGCTGTAAACGGATTTGATTAGTCTTTACCGAGCCGCACCTTTCCGGACTAGCCAACTCTTAGATAAATTATCGAATTATCTTTGGTGAGTGATTACCAATTATGGATTTTCCATCGCCTTTACCACAAGCCATAACCTTGCGGGCTAGCCAACTCTTCACTTTTTAGGATATGGTGAGTTGAATACCATACAACTTATAAGCAAGTTGTCAACTAAAACGGATTTGGAATATCTTTACCAAGAGCCGTTTGCTCTGGATTAGCCAATCCTTTGTGTGTTAGACATGGTGGATGATTACCATTTGTTGTGTTTAGTACATAGTACTTCCACTAAAAAAAAAAATTTTAAATTTTGGCCATTTTGGGGAAAAAGGGACTAAAAGGACACATTTATGATCAAATTCGCTGAATTTCCCCACTTAGAAATGAATATTGTCCTCAATATTCAAAGTATGGAAACACAACAATTATTTTATTTTTAATATTTACAATTTTCAAAGTTTTTATATATACAACAGGTGGGTTATTACCCCCACACTAGGTGGTAGAAAGGGAAAAAAGACAGAAATATGGGTGAAAACCCATATGGTGAGGCTTGTTTTTGATAACCAAGTCACTAGCTTGACTTGACCCCGAATTGAATTGTTCATGGGGAAACTGAGTGGGATTGCCACTCAAAGATTGGGTGAGAAATTGGAGTGGGATTGCCACTCACAGAATTATGAATAATCATCACTAAGATGAGTCTAAGAATCTTAGAAAGAAACTCAGAAAAGGCGAGAAGAATCTTTTGATTTTTGATTTTATAAAAGAAGTGGAAAATATTTTGTATTTTTAAGTTTATATATATATGTACAAAAGAAATTCCTAACAACCGCCCTCGAAGGGAATCTGGTCCGACAGAGCTCAAGAATCAGAAATGACCAACAACCAAATGTTGTAATCGAGGACTTATCAAACCGGGCAAGTTGTGTAAAGGAAAAAATGTTTTGTGTTTTATATTGTTTTGAAATCAAATATATTATATATAATATATACAAGGGATAGATATAAAACACAAGTACGTTCTGTGAGACACCTCCAAGTGGCGCAAAATTTGATTTCTCCGAACCACCCTCTTTTATTTCTCCGCTCACAAAACCGTAATAGATGATAAAAGGCGATGACCGGGAGAAAATGCAAGTTTACCAAGGATTAAAATAACCTTAGATCGTTTATGTCCCGGTGAGGTGTGATATCCGAATACAACGATCGTGTGATAGAATGATGTGACCAAGAATGTACAAAAACAGAATCGATTGACTAACACCGAATGTGAATAGTAATAGCTCTGTCACGCCTACGCCGTTAAAAACGCATAATCGAAACCTAAAACGCAAAGATAAACAAACGACGTTTACTAAAACGTAAACGTTTAAAAACAAAACGACTATAACTATAATAGAGATTTACAAGTCTAGGCGACTTAAATGCAAATTAAATAAAATAAAAGATAAAAACTATTAAATAAACGCTATCACTATATTTACAATTGATGTTTGTGATTTTGTTTATTAAACTTATTATATAATTTACAAATTATAAAAGTGTAAGAAAACTTAAAATCTAAAACAAGAACGATATGTGACAATTACTTACATGTAACAAAATAAAAGTGAATTCTATCAAATATAACTCCCACAAATGTGAAAATCATATTTTAGAATCCTAAAAGATAAGAAATTTATTAGAAAAGAAAGATAAATTTTACACTATTAAATAAATTATTATAAATTAAAATGAATTAAATGAATTAAAATGAATTAAATAATAAGAAAATCTAAAATTAGCTTAAATAAATGAAATAAAGAATTTGAAAAATCTAAAATATCATAAAATGAATTAAGAAATTGAAAATGTATTTTTACATAATTATTCTATTTATTATTAATTATTTACTATTATAAATACAATTAAATACTAGAAAATATAAAAATAACTTGGAAAAATAAAATTTAAACTTAGAAAAATCTAAAATATTATAAAACTAATTTTAAAACAGAAAATATATTTATTATACAATTATACTAATTATTAATAATTATTAACTATTAAAAGTATTAAAACTAATATTTAATTATTAAAAATACTAAACAAGAAAAGAAAAATCTCAAACTTTTACAAAATTCTAAAATAAATATAAGAAGCTAGGAAAAGTATAAAAACTATAGCTTATGTACAAAAATAAGCTAATGAGCAAAAGCTCCAAAAGAGAAGCTATCACTTAAGCTTATAAATGGATCTTTTTGGCTTTTATGTTTTCTGGACTAATTATACACTGATATTATACATGTATGATGAAAATGGAACTATACAAACATAAGAATAAGCAGATCATGAGCTTATGAGCCCAACAGTTAAGCTTTTGGCTTGACTGTTGGAGCTCAAGCTCCTAATAAGCTTCAAATAAGCTATACACAAGAAACAAAAAGCAAACTGAGATATATACTAGTCCATTAGATAAGTATAAACAAGGAAAATGGACAGAAATGGTGCAAGCTTGTGGTTTAGACAGTCAAGCTACAAGCTTGACTTGGATGGAATTGAGGCTTCAAAGAGCCTGTAACAAGCTCCACACAGGAAGAAGAAAGATGAAAATATACATACAAGCTATATGGACAACTATGAACAATCATGTGCACCGGCATTCACCCATAAGCTAGCAATAAGCTCATAAGCTATTCCAAAGGCACATAGAACCAAACACCCTTGCACTAAGTAGAGACCATTTAAGCCTAGGAAATAAGCTAAAAGACCAAACTAAATATTGGAGGAGCAAGCTTAGGTGGTTGGCTTTCCAAAAGCTAAAGCTCATCAAGTGGGACCCACTCGATGAGCTTGTAAGAGCTTGAAGGAATGGTGCACAAATGGATAAGCACATGATCATAAGCAGATAGTGATCCATTGTTATGAATGGGCAAACATCAAGCTCATCTTTGACTTATCAAATAAGCTCATGATAGCTCAACTTAAATTGAGGCATCAATATGGACCGCTTGGCTTTTGAAAAGCCAAGAGTCACAAGCTCAAGCTCAATAAGGAGCTTATCAAAAGCTATGTTAACAAGCCCCACTCAACTGTTTGCTTGGTTGAGTGGTCTAATCAGGACAAATTAGAATGAGGGATTAAGCTATGCAAATAAGCTAATAAGAGAAAAATAAACATACACATAAAAACTAGACCACAATGGCAACACAAATAAGCCAAGTACACAGCTTAGGTCAAGTTCACAAGCTTATGCAAGCTTGTGAACTTGACACCATAACTGTGGTGCAGGGCATCATAACAGAACAGGTACTAAAAATAAGCAATAAAATAAGCACTTTAAAAGCTAAGAAATGGAAAACTAATATTTTTGTGATTTTCTTAAGCAGCTGAACTAAATAATCCCAAAAGCTTAAAGGCTAAATCCTAATATTGAATACACAATAAAATTCTACATTTTATTCAAAAACGACTATAATGAAAAATTGACTTTTTTACAAGAACATAAAAGTTGACTATGGTGAATTTAGAAATCAAACCACTGATTATATATGATGTATTAAGCTATATAGAAACTAAAGTAAGCTAGATAACATACTTTTAAGCTAAAACTATGAATTGGGCAACCTAAATCTATGACAAGAACTGTAATAACAAATTAAAAGGAGATTTGACTTTTACAAAATAAGATCGCATATTATAACTTAAGCGAGTTAAAAGGTACTATTGTGATACATAACAATAACAATAACAACAAGCAAACATATGATCGCTTAAGGATCGCAGAACCAAACAGTCCTCTAAATAAGATTACATTGGACTTCATAACAACCAACGTATAAACAGAACCTATCAAATCCATAAGCTTAAGTGTGTCAAACTAAGCATTTTTCAACCTAAACAATTAGTCACAAGAGTCTAGGTTTAGGATTTTCAAAATTAAGTATTTTGACAACAACATGTAATTTCAAGCCACAATGGATTCCAAAACATAAACACCGATGTTAAGCTATAATATCACTACATAACAACAATGAAACATGATTCATGAAAATCATAGCATAAGAAGGATTAAAACAAGAAATGCAAAATATGGCAAAATGAAACTCACATGATCATGCTTGAAACCGAGTACCAAGGCTAAGAGACCACTCCTAGCTTATTGTCGAAGCTAGGAACCGTAAAATCCATCCACTTGACTCCTATCCCCTAACTTCTTATTTTGATCACGTTTGACTTCCATTGACTTTTCTAGATTTTTTTTAGCTTTTCCGAATTTAAAGACTAAAACATGTTTAATGAATCTAAAAGCTTTAAAACTTTGTCAAGAGCTTATTGGGCTTAAAGATCCAAATAAACAACCACAAAACATGAAATTTAAATAACTTGAAAATTAAAGGAAATAAGCAAAACTTAAACCGAGATGAAACTTGAAATTAAACGAAATTAAAGATTCATTACACTAATTTAAAGAAAATTACATCATTTTAAAGATTAAAAGACATTTAAACTAAGAAAAGCATTAAAAACTACAACTACTTGACTAAGGCTTAAGGCCAAAGTACTTTTCCTCCGCTTCTTGCTTCTCTTTTTATATCCAATCATCTCCCACTTGTACTCGAGATAATCCCACCACCATTGGATGAGTAGAATTCATCCGGCCTTCCATTGGATTTTGGCGCCAAAGTCATCTTGAGCGTGTTTTAGCTTTAATGAGATTTGGTTGGCTCAATTAAGAGTTTTGTTGTTTAGAGGGTGTGGAGGGACATGGTATGGGAGGAGGGTTGAAAAGAGTGGAAAACCACCGGTTTTGGAGATATCTGACTTGGGAGAGAGTGCTACAGTGATACTGGTTTTTGGGCGGGGTGAGGTTGTTTTGACTTCTGTTGACCGAGCTAATAATACAAAGGGTGGGTTGGTTTTGGGCCAAGGATTGGGCTTTGAATATCATAAGGGTCCGGATGGTTAAGTATTAACAACAAGGACCAAAAGTGCAACATTTCCAAACTTGAGGGGCTGAACATGAACCTTTTTCAATACTCTCACAAGGACTAAACTTGTCATAACACAATTACATAAGGACCAAAGTTGTATATTTATTGTATTTTTAAACTTTAAGGACCTTAAATGTAATTTTGGATATTTAGGACTAAAGTTGTAATTTCCCAAAAGTTTATCAAAATGTTCCAAATTTTCAATCATGCATAGTACAAGGGTATTATTTGTAAAATTCCAAGTTTAGAATACCCAGGACCATTTTGCCAATTTTGTAACTCGAGGGTAAAATTGCCATTTTGTGTAAACTTTTATCCGTGGATGTTTTGTGAACATTTTGATTTCCCAAGGACTTAAGTTGACTTTTCATTCATTTAAAACTTTTAGGGACTAGTTTTGACAATTTGTGTAACTCTGTGGACCGAAACGACAATTGTTGTGAAATTGATCAAGTTTCACTTGTTTTTCAATCTTTTGTACCGAATCACATAAAACACATTTAAATGAATTTGTATCATTTTGAAAGTCATTTGTGTGTTTTTGGTTGTTTTATGGGTTTATATAATACAAATATATGTGTATTTAGACACATATCACGCCAAGTTCGACATGATGTAAATTGCAACTTTAAGTGTTCCTTTAACTAGATGGCACAAACTTAATTTATAAAGGGTACTAGTTTTGATTTATGGTGTCAAATCAAATATGTACAAAGATGTCATGCATTCATCTTGTAGCATAAATTTTAATAAAAAACTTTTTATTAACCAATTCATGAAGATCAAATTATCAAAGTTTTGATTGAGGTATTCGTTTCGCCAATCAAGGAATTTACCTTTAAATATCGTCCATTATATCGTACTTTTGCATAAGTCTAAATACTTAGTGTTTCGGATAATTACCACAAAAGTGGCGCATGGAATTAAAGCTAATTCGACCTTAAGATGATTTTGTACTCATAGCCTACTTAGTAACTCCAATTTGACTCGCAAAGAAGCGGAGAATTTGGTCAGCGCTGAAGCAATAACCTCCTTCTTTAGGGTCACAATTTAATGCGCTCCCCTCCTTATACCCCTCACACAGTCCGTCAAAATTGGGTGAGCCGTTCTCACTATTTGTACCAAAATCATCAATCAATTAAACATTTGAAAATTTAACTCTTAAAAAACAAATCAAATTTCACCATTGTTTAGTCCAATTTATTTTTCTATTCAAAATTACCCTTTGCTTAAAACTTGTCACACATAATAAACAAACAAATAACAATAAAAAATAAACAACTAAAACAATGCGCACATAACTAACAATTAATGCGTGTAAACAAGTAGCCACATGCAACTTAATTGATAAAACCTATTAATAATCAATGTCTAGGTTAATTAACGTATATATTAACTAGGGCTTTCACTCGCACAATTGAAAGTGAGCCACATACATCGGACGAATCGATTGCGTAGTTTATAATTAAAATATACCAAATTGCGCATAATTGATTCATTAATATTATTGAGGTATTCCCAATTCAAAATTTTATCAAAATAATAAACATGTGTATAAAACTTAACAATTAATTTTCGTGATAACCAATCTTAACAATTTTATATATATATATATATATATATATATATATATATATATATATATATATATATATATATATATATATATATATATATATATATATATATATATATATATATATATATATATATATATATATATATATATATATATATATATATATATATATATATATATATATATCGACAATAATCCATGCCAAACATGCACGTTCTCATGGATTTAACATAACAATTTATTCACGTTGTCACAAGATCGCATACAATTCCATGCCACATAACAATTTATTCATGAATATATCATGTAACAAATATATTAATTCTAGGTTTCGATATTGATAACATAACAATTATAATAAACCCTAAAACAATTTTTAAAACAATCGACTAAAAAAAATTAGGGTTTCAACGCAAAAAAAAATTTGGTCGATTCGTAAAATTTTTTTAATAACAAATTAGGGCAAAAGCCCTAATCCCTAAAATTAGGGTTTACATAATCATAACCAAAACACAAGAATAATCATATCAAACAACATACAATATTCGTTTTTTACGTGTTTAGTATTAATTACTTATTAAACCATGCTCGTGATGCCACTGTTGGAATTATATACTATGACAATCATATATAAAACATCAAAGAAACATGCTAAAGCGATAGGAGCTAATAATGAATAATTAACTAACGTAAACATAAAGTATCGCGACATTTTTATTCTAGCCGAACAAGAATCAATTCCACAAAACTAAGAATTGAGATGAACCCTAATTGGGTTTATAAGGATTATGTGAATTACCCTCACCGCTTTGTAATTTAATCCAAGATACAATCAATAGTGTTATTGTCCACGCTGCTTTGCATACACGCGTACTAAATCAAATTAAAGTAATGCTAGTTTTAGAAACACGAAACAATTTGTTTTGAAAAACAAGATGATCGACACCCAAGGAGGGTTGTACGATCGGTTATAATAAAAAACACACAAACAATGTTTTAGGTTTTAGATTATGAGTACAAGAGATGAAAAACTAAGACCCTAGGCCTTGTATTTATACCCAATATAACTTAATGACCAAGTTAGATATGGATTGGGTTTGGAAAACCCATAACCGATCGGTTTGAACTCCTCATGGGATTCTAGAACCTTCTCGATCTCTATTTTTCAATCTAGTCATTCCAATTAACATTTAACGATCGTTAGTCCATTACACTTAATTAACTTAACGTCCGTTATAAATTATTACGTGTAATTAATAAATAAATATAACATTTATATTTAATTATTAACTTTAATTCTCATACGTAAAGTGTGCAATCCCGTGGTCTCGAGTTCGATCCTAACACACATCTATTAATATTTTGTCCATTAAACCAACAACTGGATCATTAATCCAATCTAGCCATATCGGTTTTACACTCTTATTTTCATGAATGATCCGAGTATGGGAGAAAATATGACACCTTCTTCAAGCAGGGACGAACCTAGGTTTGCTAGTGATCAGGTTAACAATCATTTTTGATGATAATTTAATGGTTTAACTGAACAAAACACGTATCACACGATATACGGAGACCAAGTTCATTAAAAAAAAAAAAAAAAAAAACCGTTTTGACAAAAAGTTATACTACATGGCAAATATCCATACGGTTTCCATGAACTCCTATCAACCCCTTTGGATACGCCTTGTCCCCAAGTGTGTCTTTACGAGCTGACTATGAATCAAAGCAATTCATGTGTATAGAATCATTGTTTAATTTTAAAAATAAAATTTGAACCTAACAACTTCACCTTAACAAACCCATAATAATAAGTCGACCTAATTATTGGTGACAAAGCGAGTTATCATTCTTGTACCTTTTCTTTGTTTCTTCGCATGTCCAATTCACGTATAGTTTTCTCTATTTCAATATCCATTATTGTCGTTGAGGGTGGATGATTGTCCAAGGCCCCCAAATATCAAGGGCCCTGAAATTTATCTCACATCTTTGATATTATATAAATAGATGTGTAGCTTTCTGGAAAATGTTATACTGTGAAAACAAAAAGTCGGGTTCTGTATTTCTATTAGATAAGCTATTATGTTATAAAATCTCTCTAGTGAGCTCTTCAATGCTCAAATACTAACATTATGACTTATGAGCAAAGTCTTCCGTAATAATTCGAATACCCTCAAAATGTAAACAATATGATTGTTGAAATTCAACGGTCACGCCCCACTATCAGATACTTCATTTTATAATCTAATTTTCAGTCATTGACTCATTTCACTCAATGGATACTTTTTATATATTTTGATATTTTCTTATAATTTTATAAATTAAGCCCTTTGAAAATTATTAATAAAAAGTGTTACAAGTTTAGGAAGTGTAATACAACTTTCTTTATCATTAAAGCTTTTTATTTGTTAATTATTTGAAAAAGTTTTGTTACATTTTTATAAGGTCTGCCGTTTATTTTGTAACAAATTGACTACGAAGATTTATTTACAGATTTTGCATCGACAAACTTTGGAAAGATTATGCTTTTTATATTGTTAGTTTGTATATATCTAAGAAGGGATATGTTATACACTATCAAGTGGGTAATGGTTAAGGCATGGTTAAGACAAATAAAAAAGAAAACTTGAACTTTATTAAATTAAAAATCATATATAATTAAATTAATTTATATGTTTATTTTGTTGTACATTAAATATATAACTACTTTAAATATGTAAAAAATATATTATTTAATGTCACTTAATAATTGCTCAGTGGGCATTGTATAACAAATATCATCTAAGAAATATATTAAACCTTTTATTTAGTGTTGATATTTGAAGGCCTCATTTTAATTTTCACCCAAAAACCCGAATTATCAAGAAAAAATATTGTAATATTGTGTGCATTTAAAAGTATTAGACGAGTGCATGTATATAACAACATGACTTTATAGCTGCAAATAATTATAGTTGTGACATTTTGGTTAAGTGCTACGGGTACCGTTTATGTATACAACGTAAATAATTAAAATGTAATTGAATTTTTTTAACATACGATGATTCATCTGAAAATGAAACATGACAACAATTTGTTGAAACATTTATTGTCTTCTACAAAAAACGACTTTTAGCTACAAATGATTTGTTACATATATAGTTGAAATGATAAATATATATAGTATGTATTAAATATTTAAATGTGATTGTTAAACTTTTTAATGATAGTTATAATACAACATAATTAAAAACAAGTCAAACTAATTCTTATGAGAAAGTAATACCATTAATAAAAGAGTATTTTAGGTATAACACATTGCTCATTTTAACTTTCTTAAGTTTTAAGAAAAATAATTCATTTTTATATGTTGTATAGAAATAGCAATTTTTTTTTTTTTTTTTTTTTTTTTTTTTAAATTGATAAACACGTAGATATTGATCAATATAAAAAACATGTCATTTAAAAAGTAGACATTTTAAAAGTATTGTTATTGATGGAGCAACGTGTAACTTAAGTTTGTTTTTTAAACAGGAAAAAAAATAGAAACTTATCATTTAAGCATTAAATTTTAAGGATATTACAAGTAATTAACATTACTCAAATTTTAAACACTTTAAGATTAAAAAATATATATGCATATATTATAAGTAGTAAAGATATATTCAATCGACCGACAAACGCTGTGGAGTAATTTCATTTCAACTTGATTGAGATACTTCCACATACATGGTATTAAGATCAAAACCTTTCTTTCCTGATAACTAACTTTGTTTCTATATAAATACCATACATCTATTTCCTTATTAGATAGACAAATTTTTGGACACACTTGTTTAAATATGTTAACCAGCATGTATTTAGTAGTGTCCAAAATAACCTACTTATAAGACAAGTGGACAAAATATAACGATAAATTGATGATAAAAATACCTACACTACTACAAAAAAAGGGCATAGAGCCCGGTTAAAAAGGTGCAAAGAGCCCGATTTTATATGAGGGCACAAAAGGAAGGGACTCTATACGAAAAGCAAATAGACTCCGGTTTTGAAAACGGGCTTTATTACATGTTATAGAGCCCGGTTTTCTATCAAAGAACATGGCTCAATGTGAACAAAAATAAATAAAAAAAATTAAAAATTATCCAGCCATGAAATACAATTCTTTTTGGTCAAGTGAACACCGCATTCAGATAAGAAAATATTCACTGATATTACAACTTACTTTCTATTAATGCATTAAGATTAATCTTGTGACTACTCTTGCAAACAACACATTTGAAAAAGCTACAAGTTAACATATTGACTACTTGAGCAAAAATAAAAGTGAAAAATAACCATTGTGTTACTATGAAGTCATGTTATTATGCATTGCTTTTAGTAACGTGACCGAAAGATATGGGGCTGATGAAGTTGATGACATCTCAAATCCGTCTTTATATTTGAGAAGCACGCCAGATGACCCATCAAATATAGAGAAAAGGTCTTGCAACAATAGTTTAAATCCTGCAAATATTAGAGTTAATTAGCAGCAAATATAGATAACTAGACTATAGACCCGAGGGTTTCGCGGGTGGCAATAAAAAAAATTTATTTAATATTATTAGTAAATTATTGAAACTTAAAATTAGTGGGCTAATAGAATACAAAACCTAGAATGACAACCTATGATGAATATAAATAAGTACACAATCTTATGATTTTAAAGATAGTGCTGAAATAGAGTTTACGTAACTGTTATAGCAATAAGGATTCTGATGCCTGCACATGGCTGCGGGAGCATCGTGTCATATTAATGGGGAATGCTTAGATACAATTTTAGCCTAAACACATACATAATTAAAAAGGTTGCGATTATCATTTTAGTACATAACATTAAGAATTCAATTTACTGGTGAACTACCTGAACCCACAAACACTATAATGGGTGGCTTAAAATGTTGTTTGCTTGTCAATATATCAAACAGATTTTGTTTCTTTTTCTTAGTTTAACCACCTGCTTTACAGCCTGATTCAATTCATTTATGTTTCCAACAGCAATGATTCGCTAATGAACTTACCATCTTTTCAACTTTAACTGGAACCGTTGCAGAATACAACAATACTTACAGTTGAGATCAAGCCCGATAAATCTGCGTCACTTGTTCACAAACTCCCCTTTGAAGCATGTAGTCAACTGCATCTATAACTAACTAAAACCAACACACTGTCTAGCTCCATATCATATTTGGTTAAAAGATCAATAAGTATGCCATGCGTAACGACAATCATTTCTATTCCACTTTTTACACGATAGATCTGTTTGGCCAATGCCTCACAACCCACAACCAACGTTGTCTTAAACGGCAAACCCTTTCCTTACACCTTAGCCAATGACATACAATTCCATGATCATTATACATACACAAATACACTCACACAAACTAATTTATTTGCTCTCCAAGTTTTATCATACACATTCATTGATCATACATAATTACGTACATACACATTCACCCGCTTATACATACAACATAAACTCACACATTCAAATTCATTTTTTAAACTTTTTTACACTCTCTCAGTAAGGTATATTATAAATATTTGTGTTGTGATCTAGCATGTTCATTCCCACAGAAGCTATGGCTCATAATTACTAAAAACGGGTCGATTTTGATTGTATATTATTTGTAACAGGTTAAATGGGCAAAACCTAAAGCGTACACTGAATTTGAGATCAATCAATTGGTCAAAATTCGCCTGTACATCAAACTCAAACTACTTCATTCATTAAATTACTCTTTATGGGTGATGTTACCATAAGCTGTTGTCATGGCTCCTAGAGATACATCAAGGTATGGCCATAACAGCTGAAGTTATTATAATATCTCCTTTCGCATCACCTAACTTGTATATACAACCCTTTCACATAACCCGTAGTCTTAGTAAAATGTATGGGTCACCTAAAGTGGGAAGCTGACTTAAAACAAACGGAAGCCAAAAAATGAGTATGAAGTTACCTTAGACTACGGATATGTTGCCCAGTTGTATAAGTCCACCGCACCAGAGAGTTCTGAATCAGGCCTGCACATTTGCATGTACAAGTTATACAAATGGATTAAGAGAAACATACAATATTAATTAAATAGGTTATCAAGCTCGATTGTTTTGCATTTTTTCCAAATTTTTTGAGTTATATTGTTTAGAGTACTCGCAACTATCTTGCTAATGAAGGTTGTGTCATTACGTAGTTTAAATGAGAATTATGATGAACGCCTTTTGCTTCTCGAGTCTTAACCATACAAAAGTATCTGAACCTGGCGAAGCTATTTCAACCATGTGAATGAAGAAGCTCTTTGAGATGCCCATAAAAACCAAAGTAGACCTATATGTAAATATATTAAACCTGACAAAACAAAAATGGTGAACCATCAGTCAACTATATAGATGAGCAAGCCAACCAATGGTAGTGATTCGTTATTAACTTCAAAAACATATAAAAATAATTGGTCGTAATTCATCATTAACTTCAACAAAACATAGAGGCGTCTTCACTATTCTCTCTGACAACCAATAATTATTAAAGTAGCACTTGACAAACACTCAAATCGTCTTTATAAACATAATATATAGAAGATGAAGTGACTCGTCGTTATCCTGTCAAAATACAGAACACACTGAAGAGACTCGGAACATGCTGAAGAGACTTATTAAATGAGTTGGTTGTATGTGCTAGTGGACTTGGACCCGTGAATGTATTACGACGAAGGGCACACTCAACGGTCATAAAGAAAAGCAAAAAAAGAGAGAGTATATTACAATATGACAGATAACTGAATTGATGTAAATACTTTACATTGAGATTTAAAAATAGATCAATTGACACACCTTTATGCTTATCACAAACCTAAGTATAGATAACTAATCAACCAAAGTTCAGAATGCATCCCTTTGTACAAACTACCAATTCAATAGCTATTCGGTGTTTGCTTTTGCATCTAGAATCTATTATGAAGTTAATTAAAGTATATGCTTATAGTCAGTTTCTACATTTAATCATTCGGGAACACCATTACCAAAACATATAAACTAACAGTTGTAAAATTAAAGAGGCACTACATAAAAACACACGATCAAACACACAATCATACAATTAAAATGAAGATTCAAATTAACAAAACCCCTATAACCCCTAATTTGATTTATCAATGATCATAATAAAACCCCCCAATATGAATCGAATATAAAAAAAGTTTATTAGAAATTAATTAGTTACCGTAGTCGATTATAGCAGTTTGGTACCTCCTAATTGGGGTTAGTTTATTAATGGCTTGGTTGCGTGATGAAGGTGGCCTGTGATGGTAATGGTGTGCGCCGGTGGGTGATGGTGTTGGAGTGTAATGGTGGTTACGTGAGGGTTAGGGTTTGTGAAATGGAAAAGGGGAAAAAGTTGCATGTTTTTTGAAGGTAATGAAAATTGGGGAGGGAAATAACCCGCTCAAAAGTTTTGAGTATTTATGTTTCAATTTGAAGAAACGTCTATGTTAAAGTTTTACAAAACAACACTTGATAAAACCCGGTTTTGTAAATGAAAACAGGGCTCTAATGTTTTTTTGATAAAGCCTGGTTTTTTAAAAGAAAACATGCCTCTAATACAAGGAATAGAGCCCGGTTTTGATAAAGAAAATGCGGCTTAAATATTTGACAACATAGAGCCTGGTTTTGTAAAAGGAAACATGGCTCTATACCCTTTTTTAAAACATGGAATCTTCATAGAGGCCGTTTTTTTAACTAAAACCGGGCTCTATTAAGGGGGCTCTATTTCACAATATCTAGTAGTGCTACTTGAAAACAAAGACATATCAGAATATATGGATATCATTAATTATTAATTACTTATTTTTTTTAAATGCAACTAATTATCTCACAATATTTACACAACTCTCACAATGTCTTAAGAAAAAATTGAACTCACAACCATTTAACTAAAAAAACATTCTCCCACATAAGGCAACATTGGAAAACAAGTCAATTTATAATTATTATTTACTTATGCACTCTGGGAAAATAATAATTACTTTTATTATGTTTATCTTAGAGCATGGGGTGTGGTGGCTAAGCCACACTTCTTCACTTGGGTCTCACTTGTGCCACATCACTTCAACACACACACACTTAAAAATACCCCCCATTAACAACTAACCCAAACCTCTTCACTTGGGCCCCACCCACCCTCATTTTATTTTTTTTCCATATTTTTCAAACACAATAAAATTCATTTCATTTAAATAAAATTACAATACGGGAAAAAAATTACAATACGAAAAAACATATGATAAATAAAAAACATACGAAACTTAAAAATACAACATTTTTCGCCTTTTACATGTTGTATTTTGCTATTATTTGGTCTTGTTTCTTTTTGATGATTATTTTTTTGGCTCTGGAAACCCCTCAGTATCAAGCATGAGAAACTCCAATTCTCGACACTCTAAAATTCCCTTTTTCTTTCGCTATCCTCGCCTCGTACACTTCTTCGGATTTGTCTACTTTACGTTTATAATCTTGACGTAAAGCTTCCACTATAGCATCTGATTGACTCCCCCCGGTGCTCGTTGACGACTCCACTGATTTTGATTTTTTTTCGGTCAAGGCTTGCCTGCGGGACGAGCTCTTGGATCAGGGCCGAATAGTTCGGCGAGATTATCTTCATCGATCACGTCCGGCGCGTCCCATTTGGGATATTGTTTCAAAACCTTTCACGCCGAGACCATATTAAACTGTCTCCATGATTGAGCCTTAAAAGCAAGTCTTGCATTCTCAATATGATCAGCATCATTTTTCCGGATTGACGCTGCAAATGCTTGTAAAAACCGTTGAACTTTTGGCAATCATTGTTTATCCGACTACATTTACCCGTGACCATATTTTTGGTACAAGTAGGCCCTGAACTACGATCATTGAAGTCCTCCTAAATCTGAGTCCAAAACGCATCGTTTAGTCGGTCATTACCGATAACGGCGTTTTGGGAAACCTTGACCCAAAAATCGGCTAAAGTTTTTACTTCCTCGCTTGACCAACGAATTGTGGTTCGACACTCTTCTTCCTCCTCTTCCTCATTGTCCGCATCCAAATTCACCACGGTCTTGTTTTTTTTCTTTGGCGCTTTGGCCCCTTTTTTTCCTTGACGACGTTGTTCACGTGTTTCGGTTGGTGGTGGTTGAGGTACTTTGAATTGTGGCATCATTTCTTGTGATTCTAAGTAATGTTGTTGTGAAGGGTAGAATTGCGGTTGTGATGGCTGTGACGGATAGAATTGCGGTTGTGATTGTTGTGATGGATAGCCTTGCGGTTGTGATTGATAGAATTGCGGTTGTGATTGTCTTGGATATTGATAAGCTTGAAATCCAACGTGCGAAGAAGAGTTTGAGCTTTGGGACGATGGGGTGGACGGGTTTAACGAAGACGAGTTGAGAAGATTCATAAACGACATCTCGTTTGGATCTTGAGACATTTTTGGTTGTGGATTGAGATGGTGAAGATAATATATTTTTGAAAGAGAAGTGTGAATTTTTGTGTAAAATATGGGTATTATTTATAGAGTGCGTGGGGTAATATTTAAATTTGAAAAAAAAAAATTAAAACTAACCATTACATTTCAAACGAATAGTTTTTTGAAAATGTGTTTTGTCTTATTTGTGTTGTGGGAGTGGCGAGTGGGGAAGTGGCGAGGCAACTTGGTATGGTGGCGAGGGATGGCGAGGCTGCCACCTAGGAGTGGTGAGCCTCCCTCGCTATGATACCTCATGCTCTTATCTTGGAGAATTCTCATCAAATGTTTGCAACGAAAATTTTAATTAACTTGGAGAATTCTCATTTGTATTATAGGGTATTCGCAAATGGAGTCCCAGTTGGTTCTTTTTAGCCTAGTGTTAAGTAAATGGTGGGGGTCTTTAAGGTAATAGTTAGGTTTATGTTTGTGAGTCCTATTGAGATTGGGATCCTCTAACTTGGGATGTGCAGAAAACCGAAAAACTGAATCTAAACTGAAAAAACTGAAAAACCGAAGTTTATGGTTCGGTTTGGTTTTAGCAAAAACACCAAACCGAAAAAAACCAAACCAACAAATACATATAATTTAAAAACTCGTGTTTCAGTTGCTTCTTGAACATGTTATTTATAACACATAAATGTTTATCATCTAGAATTTTTGCGTTCGTTAGTTTTTTATTGTTGTTGTGTCACTATACGACATATGAACAATTCTCTTAAATAATGTTTTTTAGAGTTAATTACATAAATCGTCCTTGTGGTTTGGTAGAAATTACGGATCTTGTCCTCATGGTTTTTTAGCGGGTCTCGTCCCTGTGGTTTACAATTTTTACGGATCTTGTCCCCATGTCTGACCCGATCTCAAAAAAGGACCTCCCTTGCAGTTACTCCCTAACGTGAGGGCTAACATTGTATTTTGGTTTTAACGATCGTTATACAAACCACAGGGACGATTTATGTAATTTACTCTTTAAAAAAATAAAGTTTTTTCTTTTTAATTTTATTATTCAAAATTTTTTTAACTTTAATACGATTAAATTTTTTAATAAAAAAAAAACTTTTTTTTTAAATTTAATTTTAATTTTATTATAATAAATTAAAAAAAAAACAAAGTTTAATTTTATTATAATAATAAAAAACTATTTTTAATTTTTTTTTAAATTTAAAAAAATCAAAAAATTATAATAAAAACTAAAAAAATAATTTTAATTTTATTATAATATTTTTTTTAAAAAAACTGTTTTTTTTTATAAAAAAAATTAATTTTATTAAAAAAATTAAAAAAAAACTTTTATTTAATTTTATTATAAAACGGATCAAGGCGTATAAAAAAAACGTTTTTATATGGTTTCGTCCGTTTTATAACGTTTCATTCATTTTTTAGGATAAATAGTTTCTTATTGTCATTGTTTTGTGTTTCTTTGTTTTTGAAACTTGAAAAAGTTATTCTATGTTGCTTAAAAAGTAAACCATTGAAAGACCAAATCTCGATAAATGAAAGAAAACCGAAAATAAACCAAAACCGAAAAACCGAACTTAGAATAAACCAAACCGGACCGCTTCTAAAAGGCAAAACCAAATTTTTTTTTTGGTTTCGGTTTTAGTAAAACCGAAAGCGAGCCATGCTCACCACTTCTAATGTTCAATTTGAATATGAGAGCCATACAAACAATAAATGAAATTCAAAAGTATGATATACAATTAAAAAAAATAGCTACACAAAAAAGCCATAAATAATAAATTAGCTACATTTTCTTGACTTTTGCCCTTTATTCTAATATATTGTTGCAAATTTCATTTTTTTTTTCTTTTTTTTTCGACTGACTTGCAATGTATATGGAAAGTTATTATTTTATATTTAATTTCAATATTTTGTTGTGTTGGTAATCCAAAAATGAAACAAACAAACAAAATCGATAAATGAAGCAGAAGTTGTATTCAAGATTGTCGAACTAAATACAAAACCAAATTCAAATGTATCAAACACAAAACTCTAATTTAAAGGTACATATAATCTAATGACATTGATCCCTATTTATAAGAAACCAATAACCCAAAACATTACTAAATTCACATAAGGCAAACGGAGAGCCAATTTTCATATCGACAAATTACTAACGATTGAACAAAATCCAAATGACCTGACTTTAGCCATGCCTTCAAACATCAAATCGATCTACAAATTCCAAATATCAAATTCAAATGACCCACGTATATATTTAATAAATATTACGGCCCAACTTCAAAGTTATTATCTAAGTATACAAAAATCCAAGGTAATAAATAACTTGATGACGAGCTCTTATAATTCAAACACCTTAAATACGATTAAAATAATCCTAATGACCAACTTATGTAACAAGGATTACGGTCCAAATTCAAATAAACATATTCAAAGGAAATCAAATACCAAAAAGGTTTTATCGTAGGTTAGTCTTCAGACAAACGATCGCTACAAAACCCAAACGGATCGACTAAGACAAAATTTAATACAAACGACACAATTATAATTATGTCTTTAAACGAACGATCTGTCGAGAATCAATCTGCCTTACTTTCAACCCAACTTAGAACAAATCAAACAAGACTAATATAACTAAATATGCCAAAGAAAACGAACATTGAAGTAAGAAAACTAAAAGAAATACCTTTGATCGAAACCCATTAGTCACCATAAATCAATATTCAATGTCATATGCACCAAATTTAATTAACAACTCCACCCACCCACTAATTATTTCATTCAATGAAATGTCAGAGTGTTTCATTTAACATTGGGCCATAAGGATAAGGATAACGAAACAAACACATTTTTTTTTCTTCTTTTTTAGCCCGCAAAGTTCAAACTAACTTTCAAATGAAAAATCACAACTCTTATATCACTTGATGATAATCAAAAGACAAGACAAATTTTACGATTTTACAATATTATAAAGCAAAGATGATCCAAATCTTATGTAGGCTTTTAACAAACTTAAGACCTTATAAGATCTCAATCTTGATAATAAGATTTTTAGATCTAATATAATACGATTCGATCTTACTTTTATATATAAAAAGAAGACTATATTTACAACTTAAAAAATATTAATGTTGTAATATTAAAATACCACCACTTATAAAAGTTAATGCAATATATTAAAGATTTAAATAATTAATTATAGTTGACTCTCACTTACTCCGCATCTATGTATACATAAAAAATTTCACACACAAATTAATGCTAATATATACCGTTACCGCTAGACGTAGGTAATTGTCTGACTAACATAAAAGGAATCAAACATATGAGAGCACAAGGTATCGTGGATACCAATAACACGTTGTTGGTATGACACCTCAGCGTCATATCATACACTTCCCAATAACTTAACAATAACTAAAACATCCTCCCTCATAACACACCATTAACATGTTATTGGGTCCCATAAAATACCCAACTAAAAATAATCACTCACTCACAATACACAAAAAAATAAAACAAAAAACCACCAAACATCACAAATGGCTTGACCCATTGGAATGACTCAAATATTTTTCGCTCACCAATGGCACCAAGTGGTTGTATTGTTTGGTTCACCAATGTCATGAAAAATAAACTTTAACACGTTAAGTTTCATACTCAAGGCCTGACATGATAAATACTTAAAACTGCCGCCTAAGAGCTAAGCTGGACCTGGGACCATTCTAACTTATCTTTGGCGGCATTTTTCAACTTACTCGTTCAACTTTCAACACTCGAAAGCAACCTCGTAATTATTGGCGGCATTATCTTGCTTTAAAAGTAGTAAAATATATGCCCATTGAATCACCGGATTTTGTACGTTGTTTCCGCCATCATCATCCTTGCATTATATAGCTCCATAAGTCCATCATCAAATCAGAAAATATATATATATATATATAAGACATGGACCATAATCATCAACAAAACGACATAACAACCACTTTCGAACCTCATGTACTAATATTTCCAATACCATTTCAAGGACCGGTTAACTGTGCTCTTAAGTTAGCCGAGCTCCTATGTCTTTCTGGCATCAAAGTCACGTTCTTAACACGGATCACATCCATCGTCCTCTCCTCCGCCACACGGACGTCTTGTCCCGATTCAACCGCTACCCGAACTTCAAATTTGAAACAATCCCGGATGGAGTTGAGCATGAGAAGCCTGTCTCGGGTGACAAGTTCATGGAAGTGATGGCTGCAGTTGATGCAGTGAGTAAACCGTTGTTTCGGGAGATGATGGTTTCGGGTAGATTTAGTAGGAGTTCGGAGAGGCCAGTGACGGTGATGATACCGGATGCTTGCTTTAGTTTTGCGGTGGATATAGCGAAAGAGACGTCGACACCGGTGGTTTGTTTTGAGACCGTGAGCCCATGCTGCTTGTGGACTTCTTACTTGAATCTTCCTACTCTCATTGAAGCTGGGGATGTTAAAGGTCTGTATAAATTTTCCTTAGTATATTGTGTATGTTGACGCTGATTTTCAGTGTGCTATTAACATGTCCCGTTAATATGACACTGACAAAAACACTAAACCGCATTATAACTCTCAGTGGTGATATATGATAATCACAAAGACTCTAAGAGCACCGGTCGCGCTGCATAGTCATAGGCTCGTGTTATAGCAAAGTCAAGTTATAGGATCCCGAGTCCCATGATTTTTAAATTTTCTATTTCTTTTTTAAATAAATCATCATATAACAATAGAAACATTAATTTTTGTAAAACAAATTAACCTACCAGCGATAATTATGTCAAAAAAAAAAAAATCAAAGGACTATTATTTAAGCACATTCACCCACGCATACACTTGTCGAAGGTCTTCAAGTAGCCTCCTTAACATCGTGTTTATCCTGAACTAGAGATATGACACGTCTACATGGTACCTCCTTCATACCATAATTTCGGGTACTATTGTTGTTTGACATTCAAATTAAAATACGACAATTATATTGAAATTCACAAATACGAATAAAATACATAATAAATGTTAAAATATTAGTAAAATAAAAAAGTTACACTAATATATATATATATATATATATATATATATATATATATATATATATATATATATATATATATATATATAGTGCCTTTATTTCGGTAACCCCTGTTAAGTCACAAGATCGCGAGAACCCTTATGTACTCCTATTAATGCATATTGTGCAACATAGCATTTTGAGTTATTAAACCTTTTTTTTTAATCCAAAAGGGTATAATAGTAAAAGTCAATTTTATATTATTTTGATTTTTAAAGAATAAATCTGCTTTTTAAAAACATTTAATTTTCCTTTTTTTTATTTTTTTTTTCTTTTTTTTTATTTTTTTTTTATTTTGCGTTTTTTTTTGAACATGCATGTTTTAAAACCGATTTAGTGCATATTCGTTTTTATGAATTAATTTTATTTATTTGGTTTTTGAATAGTTTTTTCGACATACATGCTTTTCAAATAAAAATGTGCATATGTGTTTATACACCATGTAAATTTATAACCAAGAACATAATGTTAAACACAAAATTCGATATAGATTAAAATACAAATTTATAATAAGAAGACATACATGAATATAATCTATCTTTACACTCACAGACTAACAATAATTAACGAAACGGACATATGTGCACAAAACATATGTGTTTAAAGTTTCATCATATTATTTTGAACATGTGTGCATGTCTTCCAAAACATACATGTACGCTTTCCAAGAACATATATGTATTTCCAAAGATGCAAGACGCTTCAAAGAACGCCACGCCTAGAAATAATAATAACCAAGGTTAAATACTTTTAGAATAAAAATCAAGATAACACACATGGACAAGCTTAAACTAACAAACACAAATAAATAGGATAATTTTTTTTATGCATGCAAAACATATATAATCCTATCACAAAACATACATGTTTTATAATTCATACACAAAACATTATACGTAAACATATACATTTTATACGTAAACATATATGTTTTATACGTAAACATATATGTTAATCTATACTATAATATTTTTTTGTCTAATCATCTTTTTTAATTTAACATATATGTTTTATACCTAAACATATATGTTAAACTATACTATAATGTTTTTTTTTTTTTGTCTAATCAACTCTTTACCTTATTCCATGGCTTGGACCGCAAGCGATCCTCGTCATTGTAACTTTTGACGAATTGCTAACGATAGATATGCAATCATCACCTGGTTCATCAAGTAGATAAGCCTAATTTGTAAATAAACATATTACAAATATAACATTTAGTAAATAACAAGAAACCTGTTCTAACAGTCGTGTCTTTGACTTCAACATTGGTGGATTCACTTATATGAATACCATCAGTATTTGGGATGCTATCAGGTAAATATCAGCAGGCTGAAATCAAAAAGACAATAAAAAAAAAAAAAAAAGAAAACTAAGATGAGATCATATGAATTATCAGCTAAGCACTAAAATCATAATGATAATATTTTGTAACAACAAGCAAATCAAAACAGGTGTTCTACTAAATAAACTATAAAAAAATTAAAATATTTCTTACCTTTCCAAGGCGCAGGGTCAATGCAACTCTTTGCAATTCACCACCAGAAAGATTCACCACCACTTGATCCATTAGCCGCGACGATTTGAAGAGGCTTCATGACATCCGAAACAAACTGAGGATGCATATATGAATCACGAATCTTTGAATGTAGCAAATGCGCAGGAGCAGAAAGCAATCGAAAACATAATCATATCAAAAAAATTATTTTTTCAGATCGAAACAATATAAAAAAACTTCGATTTAGACATATTAATTCAAAGTAGAAACTGAAAACCATCTTGTAAAGCAAAATATTAAATCAAATTTTGTTTAGTAACTCACATAAGAAACAAGATTGGATATAAATACAACAAATGTACATCTACTTCGTGGTTCGTCGGTAGTAGGAGATCTTCATGGATCTACAATAGTTTGTTTTTTGTGTGGTTGCTAATAAAGATTTTTTTTATCTACAATTATTTTCGAAGGGTTTTTATGGATCATGGAGATTGTTTTAATGGTTGCAAAAGGGGATTTAGGGTTGGAGAGGGAATACGTGAGAGAAAGTGATACAGAATTATCAAAAAATTGATGACCGAAAATTTGGAAGATGTTGTAACTGGCCCTTGATTCTAGGATAATTTTGAATTATCAGTTAAGATTATGTGAATGTTAAAATACCAATAATGCCCCTAATAAATTAATTATATTAATTTAAAAAAAATGGAATACTAAATTGTGATTGGTCAATTGTAGTTCTCATGATTCTCAGACTTAATGAGTGCTCTCAAAATAAAGATACACTATATATATATATATATATATATATATATATATATATATATATATATATATATATATATATATATATTTTATTATTATTTTTTTTTGAACGGCGAAAAAAAAAGTTACACTTGACTTCTCTATTTTTGTCTAGTTTTTTTCTATGGACATCTTCTAGTGATATGATATCCCTTTGATTTACGGGTAGAGAAATTTCCATTCCTCCTCCTAGGTCTTGAGAATTCAAGAAAATTCACACGAATTCTGAACGTTCGTTAACATAATTCTACTTTCCACTCGAATAGTAATTCTTTCTTTTTGTTATAATTTCTTAGTTGTGCATCATTTTTAAAAAGCTCGTACTCTTCTTCTTTGTCTTGAAATAGATTGGCACTTATGCATTTACTTTTGTTTTTTAATGCCTCAAAATTGGTAATTGCTTTTCCTTCCTCGCAATAATAATGGTTGTACCTCTACGGAAAGATTTTCGTCGTTTTCCCCACTTTGACATTGATGTGCAAAGCGAGTATAGATCCTTTCGACAATTAGTGTTCATATGCCCCCAATATTGGAGTTAGCCAATCCTTGGTATGTGGAAATGCAACATTTCTACAATACCAACCGAAAATTTTATGATAAAATTAGAGGGATTTTGGTCATCTCCCGCCGTCGGGTCCTCGGATACTTGGACCCAAGATTTCGACGATGTTGGTTCTTGTGAAGAAGTCCAAAGTGAAACTAAATGTGATTTATTGATCGAATACTTAAAAAAATTGTGTGAAAGTGAAGAAAATTTGTCGGGTAAACCATATTTTTCATTAAAAAAACAACGGTAGTTTACAAAAACTATAAAACTTATAAGATTTAAGACAAAATTCACATACAATTTCTTAAAATTTTAATACCGATACTAAAAGGGCGAAAACCATGATTAAAATATCATATAATTCAATGCTAACTACAAGAAATTTAACGAAATAAAAGTTTTAAACTTAAAAACGACATTAAAATAATAGTTAAACATATAACTCAAACATCGATCAATAGTTATCCATCATGACAATTAACCTATACATATCACAATAAAATAGAAATTTAGTATACATACAGATTTATTATATTATGTTGTTATTGAGACATTGAATTATTGTATGCATTAAGTCAACAATCATTATTTTTTTTTTTTTTTTTTTTTTTTAACTTAAGTCTACAATCACTTAATACTATCATTTTCATCCTTATCAATAAGAAGACAGCCACTTTAATTTTCTACAAAAGCAAAGGCTTTAGAATGGTGGCGTCAACGAGAGAGTTAAGGGTCGTTTACTTTTCAATTATTGGGAATGGGTGTCTATCTTTAGTCCTTATTATTTGGGAGATCAACATAAGCCTATCTCTCCCCTTTAAAAGGCTAAATAAAAGACCTCTTGCTAAAAATCACTTATATCAAAATAGTTTTAACAAGTATAGTGCTTTAAAAGGTTATTAGTACTATTTTTTAAAACAAGAAAATGATACCAATCCCAACTAGTTTTAATAAACTGGGTAGACCTGAATCACATGAAACCTAATGGGTCAAATTGGATTTTCAATCCTTAACTAGTTCAAAAACTCGCCCGTTTTTTAAACAAAACGGCCGAGCTAAACCGGGTATCAAAACATTAGTCTCGAGTTATACTCTTACATTATGTCATGGCTTACGACGTTGAGGACAAAACTTTTGCTATTTATTGTTATCATATTTTTTTCAACCACCTTGTCTTGACCAATTATTTGTATATTATACTAAATATCGTACAAGTTTTGTGTGCAAACACACACATTAATTGCTAACTTCATAACTTGGCGAAATATTCGCGAGCGCTTAAGTGTCACCAAAGTAAGTTCAAACATTAAATGCAAAGTTTCACAATTGGGCAAAACAATCCTCGAGGTTTAAATGCGTTGCAGGTAAGTCCTGTATATTTAATTGCTAACTATAGCAACTGCAAAATTAGTCCCTAAGGTTTAAGTGTCGCCGCAGCAGTCATTTCGTTTAATCTCGTCAAGAACGCGGGTTTCCACACTCGTTGTTTTGTATATAGGAGCGTAGGACCATCAATGGTCAAATGCAAATTAGAAATGTCTACATTATTGTGGAAAAAAAACTGACTAGCAATTTTCAGCCTAATTTATCACTACTTCACTAGTACTAAATTATAAAATCTAAAACTGAATAAGATGATCAAATTAATATATAAGTTTACAAAATTAAGTTATACAAGTTAGAGGGCCTGTGACTAGGCGGTTTTCGAGCGTGTTTATTTAGTCCTGCAAAGAACAAAAGTAAGATTTATGAAATTATACGAGCATGTAGATAATAAGTGGGTGTCTAACATTGCCTTACAAAAAGTTATACAAAGGAAATATAATGTTTTTAATAAGTTAATTACTGATATAGCAATTTATTTTCTCGGTCTTCAGGAAGTGATTTGGACCAACTAATAACAAGTGTGCCAGGAACAGAACATATTATTCGACGAAGAGATCTTGCTAGCTTTTGTCGATCCGACGACCTGTCAAACCCCGTTATCGAGCTTATTGTGAAAGAAGCTCGATCCGTTCCTCAAGCTCAAGGCCTTATAATAAATACATTCGAGGAGTTGGATGGTCTCATTCTCCCACACATGCGAAAGCTTTGTCCAAATATATACACCATAGGCCCATTGCACTCTCTCCACAAAGCTCAACTATTAGCCGCTGATACGAAACTCGTGTCCCAAGAAACCACCTTCACAAATAGTGTTTGGAAGGAAGATCGATCTTGCTTGACATGGCTAGACAAACACCCTCCAAATTCTGTCCTTTATGTTAGTATAGGGAGTCTTGCAACCATGACAGTCGAACAATTGCTTGAAATATGGCATGGTGTGGTTAATAGTGAGAAACCATTTTTATGGGTTAGGCGCCCGGGGTCAATCACTGGTGGGTACGACGAGTCATTAGTTCCCAAAGAACTACTCGAGCGTACTAAAGAAATAGGTTGTATAGTCGATTGGGCTCCACAAGAGGATGTATTGGGCCACCGGGCTGTTGGAGGGTTTCTTACACATAGCGGATGGAACTCGACTATCGAAAGTATTGCGGAAGGTGTTCCAATGATCTGTTGGCCGTACTTTGTGGACCAACAAGTGAATAGTCGATTTGTGGAAGAGGTATGGAAGGTGGGTGTAGATATGAAAGATACTTGTGATCGATTGATTGTTGAAAAGGCGGTGAGGGACGTGATGGACAAGAAACAAACATTTACACAATCTGCAAATACTTGGAAAATTTTGGCAAAAGAAGCGATAGGGGAGATTGGCTCGTCGTCCTTACATGTGGTTCGTTTGATCGATGATATAAAAGCAATGACCTCGACTTTGAAGTAATGATATGCACACCTTAATCTGAAATTGTGTTGGAGAACCCAGATGTGTGCTGGATAATAAGATGATTGGATAACTGAATCTATAATTCTGTAGTCTGTAGTATGAAATTGTATTAGGGGGAAACCCTTTGTCCTATTTTAGTTATTCCATCTTGATATTTCTAAAAAAGTCCACATATCCTTTACAAAATTAAGATTTGATAAATGTTTGAGAAACGTAACATGTTTAAAGACAATGTTCACCAATTCTAAACTGCAAATACAAATATTAAATGGCATAATCATAACTATCAACTGGAAAAGTAGATATTCTGTTCACAAGAAGACTTTATAACTGAACTCACTTGTAACAATTTGGATCAGTAAACATGGCTTCACGGTCAGATTCTTTTTGTCTTTTGGTAACACTACAGTTTAGGTGTGTCACTAAACACCTTTAATTTCTAGTAGTGGATCATTAAACTAACACACTTAAGACACATTAAAATAAAGCTAAACTACATAGTATCAGACAATTTTGATTAAAAAAATGTTTAAAATCACTACTATAAACAATATTAATAAACAGACCACTAAAATTACATTAAACATATATTAGTATATTTTTGACGATATGATATAACCGACCAATATTATTTAGTAGCCACGAGGTGTTGTGCCTATTAATTCTTAATGAGCCAATATTTCGACACTCCCAATGTTTCTTAAACATTATATTCGATAATCTTAGTTTCAGCTTTCTTATCACATTTTGAACGTTGTACTCTTCCGGTTCATCGTCCATCATTTTGTACTACTTCATATAAGTACAAAAAAGCAAAAAAAAAAACTCTGATCATACTGATCTAATAATGGACCAAAATCATCAAAAAGGGAACCCTAATACTCCCCTTGAACCTCATGTACTAATGTTTCCGATACCACTCCAAGGCCCGGTTAACTGTTTTCTCAAGTTAGCCGAGCTCCTTTGTCTTTCTGGCATCCATGTCACGTTCCTCAACACTGACCACATCCATCGCCCTCTCCTCCGCAACACCAACATCTTATCACGATTCAACCACTACCCCAACTTTCGATATGAATCAATCCCCGATGGAGTTGATTTTGAGAACCCTACTTCTGGGGACAACTTGGAGGAGGTAATAAAAGGTGCAAATGCTGTGAGTAAACCACTTTTTAGAGAGATGGTGATATCAGGTAGGCTGAGTAGAAGATCAGAGCGTCCCGTGACAGTGATGATACTAGATGCTTTCTTCAGTTTTGCAGTAGAAGTGGGTTTGGAGACCTCGACTCCAGTGTTTTGCTTCCAAACCCTAAGTCCATGCTGCTCTTGGACTAGTTTTTTCAATCTTCCAGCCCTTATCAATGCAGGGGATGTTCCTTTTAAAGGTACATATTTATGTTTACAAGTTAAATTAAACTTGTCATCTAACCATATTATTCGATCGATAAGTTATAGGATTTTAAAGGGATATGTAGGATCCGACCCAACTTTACTTAGGTTTCTTGTTATAAGATTTTAGTAGTTAGTGTTAGAGAATGGTTCTCACTAGTACAAATTTACAATCGAATCTATCCAAGATTACAATAACGTGATTGAGATCTACAATTCGCATTATTTTAAAAAAGAGTTTCGCTCGAATTTATGCTTGTTTTGATGATACAATGATTAATTTAAGAATATAGTTAAAATAGCGAAACTCAGTTTTTATGATAGATGTTGATGCCATAGATATAATGTATTAAGTAAAGATTTTCAGCAACTATTGCAACTCTTCAAAATATAATTATATTGTACAATTGTGAAGAAAATAAAACGAAGCTCATTTAAGCTTAATCAAGCCTAAAACCAACCACTAAGCCTATTATTATGAACTTGATTCATTTTCTAAGCATTTGTTAGTATTTCAATAATACGCAATATTTTCCTAATTTAAGCACCAATAATACCCACATGTGAATGAAAAATAAGATAATCATTCATCACATATGATATGAAAGGCGTTAGAGAAGGTGTCTTTTAGATTTAAACGAGTCACAAACGGGTTACGCGTGTTATGCAAGTTTGGGTTATGATTGAGCTTCTTGACACGATTAATTAATGGGTCGTGTTTGAGTAGAAGTTATTTCAACACGCCAACCCGCAAACCCGAATAGATCAACACGAACGACTCGATTGCCACCCCTAATATTTACCAACCAAAGTAGGTCCAAAAGTTTGTTAGGTAAAATTATTAGCATCTTAAAAACTTGTACTCGGCATTTATTTGACATAGAACACATTACATTATATTTACTTCTTTAAATTATTTAAATCAAATTTATATTAACCTAAATTAAAAAATAATAAAATTAAATTAAAATCAGTTAAAAGTTATTGTTCTTTGTCCTCTTCTCTTTTTTGTTTTTTTAAGCTCATTCTATTTATAAAAATAAATAAAAAATAGATATTAAAAAGTGTCTCCAAATGCATATAGACATAAACGAGTGTGGAAACTCGCGCGATGCAGCGGGATTGGCTTCAAAAGACTTATTTTGTAGCGACACTTAAACTTTAGGGACTAATTTTGCCAAGTTGCTATAGTTAGCAATTTATGCTACATGACTTACCTTGCAACGCCCCTTAAACTTTAGGGACTGTTTTTGCCAAGTTGTGAAAGTTTGCATTTAATGTTTGGACTTACTGCAGTCATTACTGAACCTCGTGAGTTATTTCGCCAACTGAAAAAGTTGGCATTTAATGTTTTGCTTGTTACTCTCTCTTCCCGACATTTAGTATATATATATAATATTTCCTAATGAGTACTTATGGGATATACTATGTGGATAGTGCATAAATCTTGAACTAGCCATGCAGCATAGTAGAGGTGTGAATTACATTAAAATCAAAAGAATTTAAATAAATGAGCAAACTTTTAAAAATTTGGGCACATTTGGACCCCTCTTTTTTGAAATGGGCATGTATTGCCCATTTAGAAGTTAAATGGGCATAACAGCACATGTTTTTCTCGAACATTAGATTGTTTTAAAGAAAACTTACATTTTATTTTTAAATATAAATGAGGTATTACGCTCGATGAATTTATTTCGTCATTTGGGTATTTTTAAAAGCGATTCAGATAACATGAGCCCGCTTGGCCTGTGGTCCGCTTAGCCCGTGCCTGTTTGGTCCGTAGCCTGTTTGACCAGAGTGGCAGTGCCCGCCCGGCCCGCCTGCTCGCCACCTCTAGTGCATAGTGTAAGGCATTGGTAGTCATTCACATAACTCATAAAATATGTGTAGCGGAAAATAAACACATAACGACTATGCAAACCAAACCCCTTATAATAGATCTTCTAATCATAGATGTAACCTAACTAAACACGTATAAATAGTGTTTATAGAATACTTACTTGATCATGCAATAACGTAAGCTCTTAGACCTTCACAACTTGCACAAACTCGCCTTCTTCTTTGTTCTGCTTCCTTGTTCGATCGATTAGAGTTTCTTGGGATAATCACCACGTTTGTTTCGTCAAGTATCCACCAGTACTACACAAGTAGAACTAGAGCTAAAAACTTACGCAAGTGTAAGAGTATAAAGTCGACTAGGGAAGTCAACTTATGAAATCGACTTGAGAGTCGATTAGTCGACCAAAAGAGATTCATACCTTTTGGGTTTCAGTCGACCAATGAAAAGAGGAGGAGGGTAGGGATATTTAGGGTTATGCGAATTGTTATGAATCCCATTAGGATGTTTTGGTATTTACAGGATACCATAGAACATTCCTTATACAACTAGGATTCTATATAATTATTCCTTAAGTATACAAGTTTGATAAGAATTCAAAGTTACCTCCACAAGGGGTTCGACTGATCCAACAAACTCTAAGGGTTTTTTGTTTGGCCTTTCATACTTAAATATATTTATCTCTAGTAAATATAAATTATGAATAATTACTTTTTTACCCCTTCAATGAGAATATTATCATATTTTCATTTGCTCATCATTTCATTTTATTTTGTCACTTTTTTCTCATTACCAACTTGTATATTCCATTTTTTTTAACTACAATTGTGGCTACATGGCTCCTAGCCCAGAAGACGTAGCGAACCCACACAACCAAGTTGGGTCCAGCCCAGAAGGCAATGGAACCATTCCCTTTACGCACATGTGAGAAAACCCCTATCGCCCTAGACAAGACTCGAACTTGAGACCTTGCCTAGGAGGGTAAAACCTCCACACCACTAGACCAGAGGCCCTTTGGTGTGACTTATCAACATTTCTATGAGTAACAGTTGTGAAATACATTGTTCTTTGCACACTTATCATTTCATACTCCCACTTGTTCAAAACAACAACACGAGAACCACTTTCACAGTACGAAGAGGCTCCTAGCAAAGCATTCAAGTACTTAGCTAATAGAAATCGATTCGATACCCACATAGTGATTTACAAAAGCTTCAACAAAACTCAGCTGAGTTTAGGTATATGAATATATCCTTTGCACTATACAATATTTCAGAAAGTAACAAACATGGATATGTTAATCTAGCAATACTTTCGTTCTTTCTTGTTACTGTGAATGATTTGTCTCCCATAGTGTTCTCAGACACTTGTGGCACAACCATGCTCTCATAAATCATCTCATCACAAGGGCCCCATAAAAATATGCTCTCCAATCTTTTTAACTTGGAGTTACAAATTTCCTTCATGAAAAATCCTAATACCTAACATACCTTCCTCTCTACCCCGATAGATGCCCTTATGAGTGCTCTAATTTGAAACACCGTTACACATCTCAGACATAGATCAGTCAATATGCAAAGTATTATATTTCCTTAGGTCTTTGGGATAGTACGCTACGATCCGAGAACGACATTAACTGATTAATCCATGTGGTCGCTTCTCGTTCTTGGTTACATCAAACATTTGCCCCACACAATGCATGTGAAACTTGACACACTCCCCGGAGTATCACAACTTCTACGATTGCTATTCAACTTATCTCGCCCCACCATAATAAACAACTATGGACCTCTTTAAAAGGAAATGTCTTTCATTCACATATTCAAAATAAGCTATATGGAAATCTCCTCGTAATGTCTAATCCGATTAACACGAGTCTACGACATTACTTTGAATTCCTACAGATTGTTCAAGCTCGTATAAAAAAATTTGGGAGTAATCACTACTTAATCTTTTTCCTAATCCATTTTAAGGATTTTAAAGCCTTACTCTTCAATTCTTTTATTATTGACTTCCTGTCAATGAATCTAAGTGAGTCCGATACCAGTGATTTAGTCATACTGAATTGTTATGAACTTAGCTAAATCATGACACGCTCGAACTTGGTATTCAATGATGCACTTCATTTTACACTTAAGTAAAATGAAATTATCTTAAAAAATAAGAATCGTGACTTCTTGATACTGATTCTCCTAAGTTTATGAGAACTTTAGTACAAGCCTTTGAAATCTCAATGTAGTAGCGCATTTTCTAATTTGAAATCCCATACTTTAAAATATTTTAGTTACATGCCTTCTTTATTTGTTCATAACAACTTAAGATGTACAGTTTCACGTGCCAAACTATGTTGCCCAAAAGCAATGTACGTTTATACCAGATCTTGATACCTCCTACTGAATCTTGCAATACTAGGAATCGTCCTATCTCATAGATCAATCCTGATCTATAATTGCTGTTATGCTTTGTACTCTTTAGTTAAATGATTAAAATTATTTCTCATGCTCTCGATTATGTTGCTCATCTCTGAGCTCCTTTGATAGATCCTGTTAAGGACTTTCAGGTTAAGTACATTAATTTGCTCTTTATTTAGCAAGTATTAACACACAATTAAATGGTCCTCCTATAAAGTATCTTCTAACTTTACATGAATATTTCAAAGCAGTGCAAGATTTTACTCACAATGTACAAACATACTCTATTTCAAGTAGTTTGATTTATAATTCCTAACCATAGTAGCATATGAGCTTTACTCAATCTCTTGTTGAAAATACCATCACTTGAATATTTCTCTTTCACAAGATATATTCTTTATCAAATATCTATGACATTTGATTGTATTGCTCATAGGTATACGTCTTGATTCCATCAAGACTCGAGATAGGCAAATTATTAAAGTATTAAGAACTCTATACATTTAGATTATGGTAGAAATGTTTTAGTCATTCCATTATCTTATTTCATTTTATTTTCTATCCCAGATAGATTACATCAAAGATTCTTGTTTTCTTCGAACTTCCATTTAAATGGATTCCAAAGACTGTGATTTTCTTTGGAGTTTTATCTTAGATAAATTATACATCAAAGTCTATCATGTTATTGAGCTAAGGAGCTCATCGAAACATTTCTTTTATTTGCTAGTAGTTAAAGAACCCAGACTTTACGATCCTCCATTGATCAGACCAGATAAATTGTTATTACAATTCGCAGACATATATTTGAGAAAATCGTAAGTTTTCCAAAAACTTTTCATTAAAATGTTTTAAATACGAACTAGGTCGAACAATCTCAAGATAAATTGATCAAATATACCACCGTCAATTGTGTTTCATTTGAATGAAATCCCGCTTCTAGCTATTGAAAGTTATATTGAAATACAGTTTTGAAGTATACTAAAAAAATTACACATTTTAAAGTGTAAGATTTTTCTTTATTACATCAAAGAATGACATGTCTCAAACTTTTTTGTTGTTATTTTGATCACGTTTTTTGACACTAGGCATAATGATTTTCAAAATGAAAAGTTTTACGTAATTTATGTTTATGTGATGGTATATTCAAACCTTATAAATTAATTAATTAAAAGATTTAAAATCATAGCTAAAAGAATAAAATTTAGTTAGAGTGCAAAGTAAACATGACAATTATGATTAAAAAAATGATCGAAAGTCACGACCTTAAACAATATTTTTTAGACAACCCATTCAAAGTACGTCGACATATTATATTTTTTTTGACGACTAACCAAATATTATTTAACACTCACAAGGCTTTGCAATTATTTCCAAGCATTATCTTTCTTAATCTTAGACATTTCAAAACGTTGAATTCATCTGATTCATCCTGCTCATTGAACTCCATATAAATTATCATAAATAAAACTCCAAATCAATCTTACAATGGACAAAAATCATCAAAAGGTGACGCTAAAACCCCCTTCGAACCTCATGTACTAATATTTCCGATACCACTCCAGGGCCCGGTTAATTCTTTTCTCAAGTTTGCCGAGCTCTTGTGTCTTTCTGGCATCTATGTCACGTTCCTCAACACCGATCACATCCATTCGCCTAGCTCTCCTGCGCCACACCAACATATTATCACGATTCAACCGCTACCCCAACTTTCGATTTGAGACAATACCGGATGGAGTTAATTTTGAAAACCCTGTCTCTGCTGCCAACATCAAGGAGGTTATTGAAGGTGCAAATGTTGTGAGTAAACCAATTTTTCGAGAGATGATGATATCTGGTAGGCTAAGTAAAAGATCGGAACGACCGGTGACAGCAATGCTACTTGATGCTTTCTTCAGTTTTGCTGTAGAAGTAGGTTTAGAGACCTCAACTCCGGTGTTTTGCTTCCAGACAATTAGTCCATGCTGCTCTTGGACTTGTTTTTTTAATCTTCCAACTCTTATTGAAGCTGGAGAAGTTCCCTTTAAAGGTACATATATTTAAGTGCAAGTTGAAAATATATTTTTTTTGGAGAATAATATATACGATGTTACAAAATATCATTAAAATTGTCACCTAAGGAGATTATTCGACAAGTCAATGTGAATGGAGTAGCTCGGGTGTAGTTAGATTAGAGGGGAGCCTCGCCATCACCGGTATAGATGTGTTATAATTTGCAATTGTTTTGTTCGAGTAGCTAGGATTCGACACACCTTTATTCGTTATAACATTTCCGAAGATAGAACTTGAGTAATACATTTGAATATAGAACTTGAGAATAAGAGATCTTCTTCCTTTGAGAGGAGATCATCGAAAATTGATAGAACAAAAAGTTTTCACAATATTGGCATAAATAGAAAAGAAGCTGTTTTTTCCATGACTCTTAATCATTTTGTGTCTTATTTTTCGTGAAAATAAATCGGACTCTTTTCTAGACTTTGTAAGAATCTAAGTCTTTGTACATGATCGTATGTTCGTAATCGTAACTCAAAATCGTTATGTTCTCACAATTGTTTACTTGTTAATTTTTTTTGTTTGTCATAATAACTCTATGTCCTTGTTTCTTAGAGGAGGATATGGACAAGTTGGTAGAAACTGTACCAGGAACACAGCATCTCCTTCGCAAACGGGATCTTGCTGGGTTTTGCCGAATGGATGACATGTCAAACGGCGAAGTTCAACGTGTCTTAAAAGAAGCCCTATTAACTCCTCGAACTCAAGGTCTTATAGTCAACACATTTGAGGAATTGGATGCTCTTGTCCTCCCATATATGAGAAAGCTCTGTCCAAATATTTACCCCATAGGCCCATTGCACTCTCTCCATAAAGCACGAATATTAGCCAACACGACACAACCACAAAAAATCTCTTCAAACAGTGTTTGGAAGGAAGATTGTACTTGCTTGTCTTGGCTCGACAAACACCCTCCAAAAACCGTTGTCTATGTTAGCATAGGTAGTCTTGCGATGATGAAATTTGAACAGTTGCTCGAAATATGGTATGGTTTGGTTAATAGTGGTAAACCCTTTTTATGGGTGAGGCGCCCAGGATCAATCTCCGATGGGTACGATGAGTCTCATGTTCCAAGTGACTTACTAGATCATACTAAAGAAATGGGGTGTATCGTAGATTGGGCACCACAAGAAGATGTCCTGGCTCATCAAGCCGTTGGTGCATTTATGACACATAGTGGGTGGAACTCGACAATGGAGAGTATAGCCGTGGGAGTTCCGATGATTTGCTGGCCATACTTCTACGATCAACAAGTGATTAGCCGATTTGTAGGAGAGGTATGGAAGGTAGGAGTAGACATAAAAGATACTTGCGATCGGTTGATTGTTGAGAATGCAATAAGGGACGTGATGGACAAGAAAAGAGACATATTTACACAGACTGCAATTTTGTGGGAAAATCTTGCCAAAGAGTCAATAAGCGAGACAGGTTCCTCGTCCAAAGGTTTGGCTCGCTTGGTTGCTGATATCATATCATTGAGCTCGACTGTGAAGTAAACATATCAACTTATGCACTATAATTGTTTTGGGAAAGTTCAAAGGTTGTATGATTTTACATCATAAATAAGGCATGTGTAAACTTTAAACACCTTAAATATGTAACTTCAAACTAATTTGAACAAAAATCTAAAAGCAAACACCCGATTATTAGGCTGAAGTTATATTAGAAAATCTTCGTATTAACTATCACTTAATTATATATTCAGCCTTAAGCACAAGCTAGCTGTGTACCGAAAACACAACCCCTGTTAACCCTAATCAAAACAGCAAGATGGGTTTTAACTTTTAACTGTTTGTATATTAAAAGGGAAAACTGAATACTTACATACAATAGGAAACCTACTACCTATTTATTGACTACAGGCTAACCAAACTAAACAGATAGAAGCAAAGAATACGTGGGTGTAGAGTGTACTACATGTTCTACATGATCTCCATAATAATAGGTAAACCCAAGAACTAGTAAAACCTAACTTTTAAACCCCCTGGTCCTTTGCCAAGCATATCGGTATCTATGACCCATCAAGATTATCCAACAAGCTGATCAGTATGGTTGATGGAACTTGTTTCATAACTTTTAAACGTTTACTTAATTAGAATCGGATTTTCTTCCATATATCTTAAACCACCAAAACATAACACACTTGTGGAGGAAATCAAAGTTTGTTCTTATTCTTCAATTTGTAATAGGAGCAGGAAAATCATTCCTATTGATCGAATGGATTGATCCGAACACTTGTTTTATTAACTTGTAATCTTTTCTACTAGTATTTTGCTAAAAATTCTGTTGAATTTGGCACTGAAAAAAAAAAGAAAAAAAAAAGCTGAACAGGCCAAAAATCTGAAAATCTGCAACTCATCCGAAAATAAAAGAATTAAAAAATTCCTAGAAGAAAGTACATTTTTCTTGGAGGTTTCAAGAAACAAATAGTTTGTTTAGCCGTGTGCTACAATTTTTTAAGAGGTAGAAACCGACCATCAACATAATTATTCGGCCACTTGGTATCGTGGCATTTTTTGGACTCGAATAGTTTATTGCATCATCGCATCAACCCCATTTTTTTCCATGTGATGTACAAGATCATATTGGTACCTCGACACAATACTAAGCCTGATTTGGTACGTGCAGTTTGATCATCCATCACCTTACTTCATTAAACTCAAAAGGAAAACTCGAAATCCGTCACAAAATGGACCAAAACGAGGGTAAAAAGTCTCTCGAGCCTCACGTACTAATCTTCCCGATACCATTCCAAGGCCCGGTTAACTGTGCTTTAAAGTTAGCTGAACTCCTATGTCTTTCCGGCATTCATGTTACGTTTCTTAATACTGATCACATCCATCGGCCTCTCCTTCGCTATACTGATGTCTTATCGAGGTTTAGCCGCTACCCTAACTTCCGGTTTGAAACAATCCCGGATGGGCTAGAGCATGAAAACCCTCTCGGGTGATCGATTTGAGGAGGTGATGGAAGCTGTAAATGGTGTGATTAAAACAGCTTTTAGGGAAATGTTGGTCTCCGGTAGGCTGAGTAGGAGATCCGAGCGGCCTGTGACGGTTTTAATACCGGATGGGTTGTTAAGTTTTGTTGTGGAATTAGGAGTCGAGACGTCGACTCCGGTTGTAAGCTTTGAAACCATTAGTCCATCTTGCTTGTGGACTTCTTGTTTCAATCTCAGAGCTCTTATTGAATCTGGACATGTTCCTCTCAAAGGTTAGAACTTTTAATAAAGTGAAAATTACAATAACAATGCATGTTACTTCTATCAGGCGTATTTTGTAATAATCCATGGTGATAACTGATAATATTGAGTTTTTTGGTATAGATCAAACATGGAATGAAGAATTTCATGGGAGCCAAGAATTTTTATCGGAAAACATTAAATGGGAGGCCAAGATGAAATTTTTATTTTTAACACACGAAATCGAAAAAATACACTAACAGCTTTGGGCCAGGTACGGGACCCTCCCGGTCCTCACATAGCTCCGCCCATGGTATAGATCCTGTCTAAAATGACAAATGTTTTTTCTTTTACACTTTGTTAATTAATTAGGAAGGTAAAGTATGTTAAGAAAAAATGTATGTTAAGTACTACTTGTATGTTTATACATTTTCCTTGAAGGCATAGTATAGAGACCTATTAAAAGTGATATAACAGGAGTATATGATTATCAGAGTCAATGCCGAGTTTGTGGAGGCCATGTGTGAACATTGTACTGTGTGTCCATTTTTATATTTAGTGTACCCTCAAAATGAATTCAAATAAATTTTGAGTATATCTTAATGTAACTTATCAAACTAGATAGTCAAGTATTCAAAGCTTTCCATCATTGTGATAGATTTTGATGCCTCAAATATACTACAATGTAAATTATAAGGCCTTCAAAATTTGTAGGCCGAGTGTCATTTCACACCTTGCCCACTCTTAAATACGAGTGTGAGACCTATTAAAAAAATCAAATGTATATATGATTATGGTTGTATCTGAATTCCTAGTAACATTTCATTTTCTTGTTCAATTTTTCAGAGAATGATGATTTAGAGGAGCTAGTAGAAAATGTACCCGGGACAGAACATGTTCTCCGAAAACAGGATCTTGCTCTTTTTTGTCGTTTCAATGACCTATCACATCCTGAAATACAACGTGCCTTAGAAGAAGCTCGAACCATTCCTCAAGCTCAAGGTCTCATACTCAACACATTTGAGCATTTGGATGGCCTCATACTTCCACACATACGAAAGCTTTGCCCAAATATTTACACCATAGGCCCACTACACTCTCTCCACAAAGCTAGACTCATGGCCAACATGACACCAACAATACCAGAAATAATCTTCTCAAACAGTGTGTGGAAGGCGCCGCTCATTCATGACATATTATACGGGGATTCTTTATGGAAGTTAATGTGGACCGCCATAATGATTTAGAAGGCTCGAGTGCATTTACTTGAGTAGTATTGTAATGTATTATGTTCTTTTGTCATTATTGGTAGTTTCATTTTGTTAAGTTATAGGAATGGTGTATCATTCTTATATTTGATTATGTAAGTTGCACATGTTGTGCATTTTTCGTCGCCCTGATCGGGCTGAGGGCATAGGATTCACCCATGTCATTTGTACTTCAATGTTTTTTGGTGTAACAGAATTTTATCGGGGTGAATTAACCCTTTTACCCAAAAAACAGTGTGTGGAAGGAAGATAGAACTTGCTTGTTGTGCCTAGACCAACACCCTCCAAAAACCGTTGTTTATGTTAGCATTGGTAGTCTTGCAATTTTGAATTTTGAACAACTACTCGAAATATGGTATGGTTTGGTTAATAGTAAGAAACCCTTTTTATGGGTGAGACGTCCGGGGTCTATCACTGGTGGGTATGACGAGTCAAGGGTACCGATTGAACTATTAGAAGCTACGAAAGAAATGGGGTGTATTGTAAACTGGGCACCACAAGAAGATGTCCTTGCACATCCAGCCATTGGTGGTTTTTTAACACATTGTGGGTGGAACTCAACTCTAGAGAGTATAGTTCAAGGTATTCCAATGATATGCTGGCCGATCACTTATGACCAACTAGTGAATAGCCGATTCGTGGGAGAAGTATGGAATGTCGGAATAGACATTAAAGATACTTGCAATCAGCTTATTATTGGAAAAGCGGTGAGGGATGTCATGGACTTGAAGCAAGAGGCCTTTACGCAATCAACAAGTACTTGGGAAGAACTAGCGGAAGAATCGATAAACGAGAAGGACTTGTCATCGATGAGTTTGGATCGTCTGATTAATGATATAAAAGCAATGACCAATGCATATGATACAACGACATAGTTAAGAGTACACAACTTACACGGTGTGGCTGCACCGTTTCCATTATATGACACTATCAAGTTTTTCTTTCTAAAAGATACAAGAACATTGGTCATCCTTGGCATTTCTTTTCGGACCCGATTTTTTTTTTTTTTTTCCTTCTGTAGAGCACATATTCAGTTTCGCAACGCTTTTTCTTCATCATCTGTCACATTTTTTAAGTGTTGTTGGAGTAAAATAACCCTCTTCTATCTCTAATAATTTCTTTGTCATACGACTCAAATCATTAAACATCTTCAACTTCTTTATCAAGAACATTTTTTTAAAAGAGTTAATCACTTAAATGGTCCATGTGATTTGTCGAGTATAACAGATTTAGTCCCTGAACCTTTTTTTTCTCGAATCTTCTCCTTGTGGTTTTAACCCGTAAAAATTTGGTTCTTTATACATTTCATCAAATCGGAATCAAGCTTTAAAAATTAAATATACCTATTAACAAAACAAATCAAACACAAATCATTCACACAGACAAACATATAACACGAGGTTGATACAAAAAAAATCATCAACTTAAAAAATTGTTCACCTAAAAAGTTAAACCCTAACTCAAATAGCACAATCATTAGCTAAGCAACCGATTTGAAACCATAACCAAATTCAATCAAGATATCAATCCTTTAACACCTAATTAACACAACCCTAACTTAGTTTCAAATTATAAACCCAACTTTATCTAATGATCAACAAGTAGAGTTGGAACTTGAAGTATCTAAAGAGGAGATTAAGAGGGCAGTTTGGGATTGTGGGATTGATAAATCCCCTAGTCCAAAAGGATTCACGTTTGGTTTTTACCGCCGATTCTGGATGGTTATTGAAAATGATGTGTTCGAAGCCGTTAAACATTTCTTTACTCATGGAGACATCCCTAAAGGTTGTAATTCGTCTTTTATTGCCTTGATACCTAAAATCCCTGATGCTAATGTGGTAAAGGATTTTAGACCAATTAGTCTAATTAGAAGTTTGTGCAAAATTATCACAAAAATATTGGCAAACAGTTTAGTTGTTTTGGGAGATATTGTAAACAAGGTGCAATCAGCTTTTATTGCGGATTGACAAATTCTAGACGGTCATTATATTTTAAATGAAGTGTTACAATGGTGTAAGTCGAAGAAGAAACAATCTTTAATTTTTAAGGTTGATTTTGAGAAGGCTTATGACTTGGTTCGATGGGATTTTTTAGACGATGTTTTGAAAAACTTTAGGTTCAGTGATAAGTGGTGTAATTGGATTTAAAGTTGTCTTAGATCTTCGAGAGGTTTGATTCTCATTAATGGCAGCCCAACGGAGGAATTGCAATTTCATAAGGGTTTAAAACAAGGTGATCCGTTATCCCATTCTTGTTCATTTTAGTTATGGAAAGTTTGCATTTATCGTTTCAAAGAGCGGTGGATGCTTGTATGTTTAAAGGAATGACGCTTAGTCCTTCATTAAATCTTTCCCACATGTGTTATGCGGACGACGCGGTTTTCGTAGGACAGTGGTGTGATGATAACATTAATACTCTAGTTCATGTCCTGGAGTGTTTTTTTCGCGGGTCGGGTTTGCGTATTAATATAAGTAAAAGTAAATTAATGGGGGTTCGTGTGGATGATGACAAAGTTAAACAAGCAGCTTCAAAACTTGGATGTCTTATTCTTAAATCGCCTTTTTCAAACTTAGGTTGAAAAGTGGGAGGGTCAATGCATCGGGTTCAAGCTTGGAGTGATGGTGTGGATCGTGTGCAAGCTCGTCTCTCTAAGTGGAAAATGAAGACACTTTCAATTGGAGGAAGGTTAACTCTCTTTAAGTAGGTCTTAGGATTGATGCCTATATATCACATGTCTATTTTTAGAGTTCCTATGAGTGTGCTTCACAGGTTGGAGTCTATTTGCAGCCATTTTCTTAATGGTCATGATCTTAATAGTAAGAAAACGTCTTGGGTAAATATGAAAAATGTTTTGGCTTCTAAAGAAAAAGGGTCTTGGTGTTTCAAGTTACGCATTGAATAGAGGTCTTATGTTCAAATGGGTGTGGAGGTTCTTTACTCAAAATACATCTCTATAGGCGAGGGTTATTAAGGAGATTCATGGATAAGATGGGAAAATAGGAAGGCAAGTGAAATCTGGTTTTCACTCATATTGGATGGATATTGTGCATGAGCTTAATGTTTTGAAGAAACAAGGTATTAACTTACTCAACTGTATGCAAATTAAGTTGGATAATGGGGATAAAACTGCTTTTTGGGAGGATGTTTGGATAGGAAGTATCGTTCTTAAAGACCTTTACCCTCGTGTGTATGCTTTAGAGACATGTAAGGCGGTAAAGATTGGTACAAAGTTGGCTCAATCCAGTTTGGACTTTTCGCTTCGTCGAAGTCCTAGGGGTGGTGTCGAACAGGAGCAATATGAATCATTATCGATTCAGGTTCATGACGTTACTCTCATTCCTTTGTCAGATAGATGGAAGTGGTCTTTGGAGAGTTTGGGAGATTTTTCAGTTGCTTCAGTTAGAAAGATGATAGATGATAAAAGGCTTTCGGATGTCACAACCAAGACAAGGTGGATAAAATATGTTCCTATTAAGGTGAATGTTCATGCGTGGAAATTTAAGATCGATTCGCTACCAACGTGTCCTAACATCTCTTGTAGAGGTATGAATATAGATTCTATCACGTGTTCTATTTGTGATAGTGGAGTGGAGTCTTCGAGCCATTTTGTTAGGATTTAGAAAATCCAGTAGTTAAAGAGTCGGTCACCTCAAGTATATGCATTCGTTAGAAACCTCGTAGTCGTAGTCATTTAGTGATAGTTAGTAGTTTGTTATGTAACACCGTGGAGGACGGACGGGTCTTTACCCACTGTATAACTGATCCATAGCCCGTAGGAGGCGTCTCATGTAACTAACTATAAATACCATTTGCCTAGCAAGGCAAAGGGTTGGAGCTTTCATAATTCATTTATCTTTGTCTCACTAAAGTTCCCAACTCTCTTCCACTTTTTCTCTCTAAACTCTTACTATACGACCCATATATTTGCTTGATTGTGTGTTTGTGAAAACCAATATGTAACAATTGGTATCAAGAGCCATGGTTTGATCATCTATCTTTCATGTTCTTGGATTTCTAGTGGTTTTCCTAGGTTTTTGGGTTTGAATGAGTTTTGAGTAGTTTTCATCATTTGGATCATTTTTGGTGTTAAAGCTTGAATTTTTATAGTACTTTTATGTTTAGAATCATCATAAATGTTTAGGTTTTGGATTGGAAGGCCTCAATCATCTTGGTTTTAGTGTTTTGGATTGAAAAAGTTTAGTTTTTGAAGTTTTACTAGGAAGCGGTTTGTCTCTCGTAGTGCATTTCTTGGAAGCAGTTTGATCAGAATTTTAAGTGGTTTGATACTCGTTTTAAGCGATTTGTCCTGTTTTGTGGAAGCGGTTTGTCACGTAAGCGGTTTGTGTGTTGAGACAAAGAGACAAGAAAGGACAAAGTAGTGGACGTACTTGTGTTCCCCTGCGGTTTGTCACTTAAGTGATTTGTCACTTAAGCGATTTGTCACTTAAGCGGTTTATCACTTTAAGCGATTTGTTACTTAAGCGGTTTGACCTTTAAGCAATTTGTCACAAAACATTATAACTGAAGCGATTTGTATTAACAACGGTTTGACACTTAAGCGTTTTGACACTTAAGAGATTTGACAGTGAAGTGATTTGTGTTCAAAGCGATTTGTCAATTGTGCAATTTGACAGAAGCGATTTGTCAAGTGTGCGATGTGAATCAAGCGGTTTGTCAGTTGTGCGATTTGTCTCTTGAGACTTGTCATTTCTTCGAGATACGTTTTACGGTTTTCTCTTGATTTAGTAAAATCCCGTGAAAGAATCTATTTGCTGGTTTAATCAAAGAGTAGTAAAATCCCGTGGAATAAGTAATCATGTCTACAATCACCTCTTCCGTTGCTGATGACGTTCAAGCTGCAGGATCCGATACTCGTCCTCCCATGCTTGATAGAACCGATTATGACTCTTGGGCTCAAAGAATCAGATTGTATTGCTTAGGAAAAGAGAATGGGATTAACATCCTTAAGTCTATTGATGAAGGACCATTTCAAATTGGAACGACTAGGGACATTCTCGAAACTGGAACTGATGGAAATGTTACATTAGGGTTGGATAGACCAAGAATGTATGATGAGCTTGATGATAAGGAAAAGAAGAGGTATGATGCTGAAATTAGAGCCTCAAACATCATACTTCAAGGTTTAGCAAAGGACATTTACAAGCTGATCAATCACAACACTGAAGCCAAGGCTGTCTGGGATTATGTCAAGATGCTTCTCTCTGGTTCAAAACTAACTAAGGAAGATAGAGAATATCAATTGTATGATGACTTTGAGAACTTTAAAATGAATCCAGGAGAAAGTGTTACTAAATATTATGTGAGATTCCACAAGCTTGTGAATGATATGAGGAATATCAAGATGAAAATGCCAAATATCCAGCTCAATTCAAAGTTTGTGAACAACATGAATCCCGAGTGGCACAAATTTGTCACTGCAGTCAAACTAAACAAAGGATTGAGGAACATCAATTATGAGCAATTGTATGCTTATTTGCTCCAACATGAGAAGCATGCTGCATTTGAACGAATGATCATGGAAAAGTTCAATACCAATGCTGGAGATGCAAGTTCTTCAAATGATTCAACTGCATTCTACACAAATGTGGGAATAACTACCAAAGTATCACAAGTCATACCAACTGGGGATGGTAATCACAAACTCATTCCGGATTCAGGATATAAGCCTTTAGACTCATTCATGGAACACCTTGTCAATCAACTGGCCCTAATGGTTAAGCAAAACCTGAAGCTTACTCCACACACCAACAATCATCTCAGAACTGCATCTAACCTATACAATCATGCTACGGTTAAAGTGTCACACCCTCGCCGGAGGCGGAAACACGAGGTGTAACGGAAGGGAACATAAGCCCAAGATAATAGAACATACCAACATTAATATTAAAAAGAAATATTACACAATTACAATACCAGTTTAGCCGACATCGGCGAATATATTACAAAGCTTAGATTCCAAAATATTATGTTTTATACATAATGATTCATAGTGACAAGTGAAAACTTCATTATGCAAGACTTGGTAGAAAAAGCTTACTAACGATCACCGAAATGCATGAGAGAAAACGGGTCAACTATGAAAATAGTTGGTGAGTAAACACGCTTAGCAAAAAAAGAAAACTCGTAAGAAATATTCAAAGCTTTGGTCGACCGAAAAATGGTCCATAAAGCAAAGGCATTGTAAATCCACTCGCCCAAGTTCGCCCATACAAAACTTGCAACCCGTGTGTTCACAACCCACCGCCAAAAGTAGTATGTCTAAAAGTCAAGTATAAATGGTCATAATAGTTCACAATATTGCACCACGATATAATCATTCGTGGATGCTCCGAACATGGGAGACTTTGCACCGCTCCAACAAGTGGAGACTCCTTTGTCACCGACCACCCAGGCGAGAATTATTGAGACCGCCCACCAATAAGGCGAGACTTTATAGTGATGCTCGAACAGGGAGACTTTGTACCGCTCCAACAAGGGAGACTTCTTTGTCACTCGACCACCTAGGCGAGAATTATCGAGACCGCCCACCAATAAGGCGAGACTTTATAGTGATGTTCGAACAGGGAGACTTTGTATCGCTCCAACAAGGGAGACTCCTTTGTCACTCGACCACCTAGGCGAGAATTATTGAGACCGCTCCACCAATAAGGTGAGACTTTATAGTGATGTTCCGAATAGGGGAGACTTTGTACGCTCCACCAATATGGCGAGACTTTATAGTGATGCTCCGAACAGGGGAGACTTTGTACGGTTCAATAAGTTCAAATAAGTAATAGGTTCGTAATTAAGTTCAAGGATTTGATTCGAGTTCACAAGTTCTAGTCAAACTAGTTAATAAAAGTAGTAAACAATTTAGCTCAAGAAAGGTTCATGCATTTCGCCCCAAAATATAGTAAAAACGGAAAAAGGGGGTTTGTGATTACTCACTTGGTAAACTGGTGTGATGACAAGAATGAGTACACCGAGGTATAATGTGATGTTTTAGCCGGGACCTATTACGAATGATATGATATGTAATGAGTTGCAATGTAATGTTATGCATGCATTTCGTATGTTATTTATACCATTTGCGAGTTTTGAAAATAATACTTATCGTCGAAAAATACACTTTTGACGTCTAGACCCTTCAAAAATGACTTTACAAGTATTTACGTCAAAATGTCATCCTACAATGGTTTTATAATGATTTATAGTGAAATTTTCACTTTTCGTCGCAAAATAATGTCGTCGGAATTATCATGAAATTAACAAAAATGGCTTTGGAAAACTAGTCGTAAAATGGTGTACGTCGATCGTTAGAGAACGAACTCGACGGTTTTGGAAAGTTTGTATCGATATCTAGAAGTTTCGGTTCAGAGTTTTCATTCAAAAGGTCTCGATCATAAAGATATCAAGGGTTAAAGATAGTGATTTTTGCTAATTGTTGTGCGTAAAATGAGTTTCGCCAAGTTTGAACATCCGTAATTAATTTACTATAACTCCGCTTAACAAACAACTTGTTGTTTTGAAAAATATGGCGGTGAACTTGATTTTACTAGAAGACAATTCGCTCCAAAAGTTTCACAACCTAGTTAAAACAAACAGAAACATGGTCACATAAACTAATGAAACACTTGTAACGTAAAAATAATATTGTTTTTCGGAAAATAATAGTTACGGCAACTTTATAAAAACGCATATCTTTGTCGCTTCAAACCGCTTTCACGATAATATGTCCTTAGCTTCGATCAAGTAAACTAATATATTTTGACTAGTCGAAATAATTTGTGAAGCTTAAGGCTCGTTTTGACTCGAACAAAGTAAAACCGCATGTCAAATTTCGAAAACTATTTATTTCGTCGTCAAACTTTAAAATCCATAACTTCTTCGTTATAACTCCGCTTTTATCCGCTCAAGCGCCACGGATTCGCTTTTAAAGTATATTTTCTAAATATCAAGGCCAAAGTTTCGCATCAACCGCCGCTTTTTCCAGAAAATCGAATTAAGGACAGAACATAAATTATAGTTATCGAAAATAGTTTTCATGGACAAAACCTATTCTAATCCCTTCAAATCAACTCCAAAGCTAATCTAATCCTACCATACACCTTCTTAGGGTGTCATGGGTTCCTAATCACCATCAAGACCAATAATACCATGGGGATAATTATAGGATGACCATAAATATATATATAACTTCTTAAAATCATGAAAAAAAATGGTATAAATCACATATCATGCATACTTGCTCCAAAAATGAAAGGATACATATGAAATGAAAAAGGAAACATGAAAATGATAAAAACATGCTTACTAGTGAAAATGATGAGGTGTAAGTAACAAGGATTAGCCTAAATACTCTTGGTTTTTATTTCAAAACCTATAAAGAGTATACACTAGATTGTAAAATACTTGAACTTGAAAATTAAGATGATGATCCCTTTCTCTTGATGTATAACCGGTTAGGAAGAAAGGAAGAACAAGGAGAGAAAATTTCTTATCTTTCTTTACTTGAAATATTAGATTCAATGAATGAAATGGAGATATATGGAGTATAAATATAAACTTGTCAAGGAAAATTTTCACCAAGTAATAATGAAATCCCCCCCTAGGACCGGATTTTAGGGGGATCTTGTCTTCCATATATATATATATTTTTTTTTTTTTTACATGTATACAATTTGTATAAAATTTGTTAGAAATGTAGAAAATGTATAAGTAAGGTAAATGATAGTTTTAGGTACAAGTAAAATTTTAATAGATCAAAATAGATTATAATGATATTATAAAATTGTAAAAATACATTCCTTGAAAGATTTGAGGATATATAATTATCTTGTCGCTTTTAAGAAAACGCCGAATAATATAAATTTAACGATTTATATACAAAATAAATTTAGAACACTAGGTAAACTCAAAATATAGTTTTATAAGCCAAATGTAAGTATAAAAATATATCGATCATTTTGAAAGTAACGGATTAAATATTTAAAATAATAACTCACGCGATAACGCTTATTTAATATAAAATTCACGTTAAATGTGAAATAAAATGCCATGAATGAACTAATATGATGCATATATATAATTTAAGAAATGACGTTGTAGGTGACATAAAGATGGAAGGGTAGTGCAAAACGTGCAAGGAAGGTAAATGCTTATCAACCACGAATGAGCAAGGAAATGTTGGGGTTGGCGGTTATGGAATGCAGGGCGCAAAGTTATGTGGGAAATCGAATCGAGGAAGGATTGCGGCTCAGGTCAGGGAAGCCAATCAAGTGTTACAACCGTGGAGGAAGGACACATTGCTAGGAACTATACTCAACCAAAACGTCCACAAAATGCAGTACTTCAGGATAAGATGCTACTAGTGCAAGCTCAAGACAATGAAGCGGTGTTGGATGAGGAAGAGTCATTATTTCTTCGAGGAAATGCCAAAACTTATGATGCGATGTGGATGAACAACCGATTGCATGGTGTAGCCCAGAACAATCGCAATGTCTTTAAAGTTGAAGATTGTGATACATTTGACTCTGATGTTGATGATGAACCAACGGCACAAACCATCTTTATGGCTAACATCACCCCAATGGTCTCTCCACCTCAGCAAGCTAGTCCCATCAAGGAATCCATCATATCAGAGGTATTAAAACTATACAATGTGGTTGATGTGCAAAAGATTCACGACAAAGTACAATCAACTGAAATAATTGAATCAGATATTGAAAATATGGGTAATAGCAATGTTGTCCCATATGATCAATATGTGAAACAAGATGAAAGTAAAATTGTACCAAGTGATGCATCTTTTGCTGTCAATGATGACTATATTTTTTATGAATACACTGAATGTGCACCTGATAATTCCATAACCTCTGAACTAAATGCCTATAAGGAACAAGTTGCCATATATGAATAGCGTGCTAAGTTTGAATTGACTACCCGTGAGCAGGAGATGGATAACCAAATGCGTACACTTATCAGAAAAAGTAATTTTAGGGAAGAAATATTAAAACAAGAGTTAAATTCCTTACAAGATAAGCTTAATAAAACTGTTAAGCAAAAACAAGAACTTCAAGAAAATGTAAAGGTGCTTAAGCAGGAATTCAATGCTAAGGAATCAAAACTTTTAAATGATTTTTCCAAGCTAAAAAATTTGAAAAACAAACTTGAAAACAAGTTGTACGTATAAGGAACACCATTCAGATCGCTTCACATGATCACTAAGCATAGAGTGTTGCGATAAGCATAGTACTAGCCTTGTAGAGGAACCCAATCCTGAGTTTGGTAAGAAAGCAAAAGCTGCTCAAAAGGTGATCTATGATGGCAATGAAATCCTTAAGCCTAAACAAAAGCCTACTTGTGTAGAAAGCACTGAAGAGGATAGGAAATTAGAAGATGCCTCTAGGGAGAAAATGGATAAGAAACTGAAAGATCCTTGGTGCATAGAGCATAATATCACATTTAAAACACCAAATTACGCTAAGAAAAATTGGATTGCCTTCAATAAGTTTAGACCTCAGACTCAGCTAACCCATGAACAAGTGTTTTGGAAGAAAGATATGGATAAGAAAAAGGCTGATGATCTTGTTGAAAAGAATACCCCCTGTAGGAAATTGCCTCCAGCCACTGTGTATCCCCCAAATACACCTATGCATTTAGTGCCTAGAACTCTTCCCACTCAAAGCAAAACCTTAGTCAGCTTGTATGTAGTTTACCAGCTATTTGTTGACTTTGAGAAAACATGTAAGAAGAGAATCATTCCAACAGGAATCACTGAAGGGGAAAGGGGTTTTGAGCAAACTAAAGAGTGTTACTTAACTGAGGTCATGCCTTTCTTTAAACAACTAAAAGAACAATTTGAATCTCTTCAAAAGGCCATAGATACTGAGGTTAAAGATATGAGAAGAATGTTTAATGAAATGGAAAACGAGGTCAAAGATTATGAATGTGAGCTCAAAAGTAATGAGATTGAGAGGAAGAATCTTCGCATCCTAAATGATAATTTGATTTCTAGATGCATTGCCCAAGATGTGTTTTACACTGTTATGAATTACTCTATTACTGCTTCTCAATTTCATGAATTATCTGTTGCTTTGAAAGTCTCCCACGATCGTGTCATTGAGCTTGAGACCACAAATTCAAAATTGCATGATAAAATCGAATGGGATGATCATGATAACATGGTCAGACAATTTTCTAAATTGGAAGTTGAATATCTTGCTTTACAATTAAAATATCAACATTTCAAAGAAAATGTTAAAACCTCGAACGCCAAGACATCTTCGGATGCTCCTGAGTTTGATGCAGTTTTTGAAATAAACAAACGAGATGAACAGATTCGAGCTCAGTGCAACACGATCAAAAGGTTGAAACCCCAAATTTCCCAATTGAAGGGAGAAAAGAATGAAGTGACTGGCTCCCATATGCCCCCTCCTTTAGATTCTCAGAATTCTCAGAATTTTCATCTTCAAAACATCATTAATGTATTACAACATGAAAATGAATGTTTTCTAGCAGAAAATGAAAAAGTTAAACTGCATTTCAAAGAGTTATATGAATCGATTAAGGTCACTCGTGACAAGAACAATGAAAATATAACTTCTTTGCAAAATAAAATTGAGAATCTGAAGAGTCAGGTAAAAGGGAAAATGCCAATCACCATTGGTGAGAATATTGCACCAAAGGTGCCTGCTTGTACTAAATATGCTATGTCTGTGAAGTATATTCCCCCTCATCTTAGAAACAATGAACTTGCATGTCAAACATATTTTTCATACCTTAAGGATAGTCTAGAATGTCTCCGTGAGATTGTTGAAGAGAATAAGATAGAGAAACCACTTGATAATGCGATTAGGGATGCATGCTTATATGCCAAACGATCTCAGGAACTTTTAGAATGCTTAATAGCAATATGTCCTAAATCTGGTACTAGGAAAGATAGTGTCGTTATGCCTTGCTCTATGCCTAAAGTCAAGCATGTGACCCTTGATATGCCTTGTTCTATGCCGAAAGTCAAGCATGTGACCTTTGATGTGCCTCCTAGAATCTCAGATCCCAGCACTTCTAGACCAAAAATACAGAAAGTAGTGAAACCAACTAATGTTCCCATCATTCCTTCTACAGGAGTAATCAGTGACACTAAGGTAAGCTGGTCAAAGCCTCCAGGAAATACAAAGCAAGATAGGACCTCGCAAGCCAAGAGTGATCAAGGGTAGAAAGTAGAAGACCACCTTAGGAAAAATAAGTTTATGTTGAATAAGACGAATCGTGTTGATTCTAGTATTAGCTATAAGCGTACTGTAATTAATTCGAATTCTGCTACTATTTGCAAAACTTGTAATGAATGTTTGGTTTCTGGCATTTATCATGAATGTGCTGTGAATGAGTTGAAAATATTGTTAAATCCCCAGTCAAAAATGTAAGAAATGCTAAACAGGTTAAGGATGCCAGAAAGCCAATTTGGAAAAAGGTTAGTAATCACTGGAAACCTACAGGGAGAAAGTTCAATAATGTGGTTATCAATGGAAACCCACTAGCCGCACATTCAAAGTTAATGAATTTTGTCCTAATAGGAATAGATCTATGCATACTAAGGAATAGAAACCTACTGGCAGGATCATCCCCTTAAGAAGTAGTCATACGACACATAGGCCAAGTGCTTCTACTAGTCTTGCATCTACCCCTAATGATGTCATAGCTTCTATTACTAATGTGGGTGTTCCAATCTCATTTACTAACCAAGTAGAACCCATTCTCGCATGGGCATCCAAATTATCCAGTCATCCATACTTGTCTGTGTTCAACTGCAGGTCGTACAAATCGTTCTGTATTATTTGAACTCAGGTTGTTCAAAGCATATGATTGGAGATCGCTCACGGCTCAAGAACTTTGTGAATAAATTCATTGGGACTGTTAGATTTGGAAACGACCACTTTGGGGCAATTATGGGTTATGGAGATTATGTATTTGGTGATAATGTAATCTCCCGGGTATATTATGTTGAAGGACTCGGTCATAATCTGTTCTCTGTTGGTCAATTCTGTGACTCTGATCTTGAAGTGGCCTTCAAAAAACACACTTGCTTTGTTAGAGAACTAGATGGTGTTGAACTTTTAAAGGGAACACGTGGCACTTATCTGTACACCATCTCTATCGAAGATATGATGAAGTCTTCTCCAATCTACTTGTTGTCAAAGGCTTCTAAAACAAAGTCTTAGTTATGGCATCGTCGTCTCAATCACTTGAACTTCGGAACCATAAATGATCTTTCTAGAAAGGACCTCGTAAGAGGCTTTTCCAGATTAAAGTATGAAAAAAATCATCTTTGTTCAACATGCTAATTGGGAAAAAGCAAGAAATATGCCCATAAACTTAAAACTGTAAACTCAATTATGGAAGTTCTTCATACTGTTCATATGGATTTGTGCGGACCCATGAGAGTGCAAACTATAAACGGGAAGAAATATGTGCTAGTAATGGTTGATGACTACTCTCGGTTTACTTGGGTTAAGTTTTTGAGGTCAAAGGATGAAACTCCAGACGTCATCATCAAACTTATTAAATAGCTGCAGGTTCGGCTTAATAAAACAGTCATAATTATCCGAACAGACAATGGAACTGAGTTTGTAAACAAAGTACTAAGTCAGTTTTACGAAAGCATTGGAATCAGCCATCAAAGAAGTGTTCCACGTACTCCTCAACATAACGGTATAGTTGAAAGAAGAAATCGAACTCTTGTAGAAGCTGCACGGACTATGTTGATCTATTCAAAGGCTCCAATGTTTCTCTGGGCGAAAGCCATTGCCACTACATGCTACACCCAAAACCGTTCCCTAATTCATACAACTCATGGAAAAACTCCTTACGAACTTGTCCACAACCGAAAACCAGATTTGTCTTTTCTACGTGTGTTCGGTGCCTTATGCTATCCTACTAATGAAGGTCAAGATTTGGGTAAATTGAAAGCTAAGGCGGACATTGGAGTTTTCGTTGGTTATGCACCAAACCGGAAGGGTTACCGAATCTACAATAAAAGAACCCAAGACATCATGAAATCTATTCACGTCACGTTCGATGAGTTTTCTGAGCATACGACTCCAGGACAATCCAGTTCTGGACCCGCACCTCAATATTTGTCAAGTAGTCCCATCAGTTCTTCTCTTGTACAGAATCACTCCCCTGCAGATCCTTATGTACCTCCATCAGAAGAAGATTTGAAGAAACTGTTTGATCCGATGTTTGATGAATACTATGAACCTCAGACTAATGACAATTCTGTATCACCAACTATAGTTGCTGCTAATCCTACCAATACGAATGATCCATCCATTTCAATGTCTTTATCTCAAGAAGCTCCAGTTGCCGATCACTCATCATCATCTTCAAATCCTTAATATTTGGTTGTACATCATGGAAATATAGCTGCTAATTATGATGGAGATAACCCTTTGCTACCCCCGAAGATGCTCCGTTTGAAAACATATTTGCCCCGGAAACCAACACCTGAACCATCTTCATCAGGGGATCCAAATTCTGCTACATCAGTTCCTCATCACCAACCACATAAACATCTCAGAAAATGGACACATGATCATCCATTGGACAATATCATTGGGAACACTTCTCGCCCAGTATCCACTCGGAAACAACTTGCCACTGATGCCTTATGGTGCTTCTTCAATTATGTATTATCAAAGATCGAACCTAAAGATGTCAAAACAAAGAATGTCTCGAGGACAATGGTTTAGTGCTATGCAAGAAGAAATCCATGAGTTTGATCGTCTTGATGTATGGGAATTAATACCTGCTCCAGATTGTGCTATGATTATTGCTCTCAAGTGGATCTTTAAAGTAAAGCTTGATGAGCACGGTGATGTTCTGAAAAATAAGGCAAGGCTAGTGGCTAAAGGATACCGTCAAGAGGAGGGTATTGACTTTGAGGAATCATTTGCTCCGGTTGCACGAATTGAGGCTATCCGAATCTTCCTGGCTAATGCTGCTAGCATGAACATGGTAGTTTATCAGATGGATGTAAAGACTGCTTTTCTTAATGGAGATCTCAAAGAAGTGGTTTACGTCAGTCAACCCGAAGGTTTTGTGAATCCAGAGCATCCAACCCATGTCTACCACTTGAAGAAGGCCCTCTACGGTTTGAAGCAAGCTCCAAGGGCATGGTATGATACATTGTCAATGTTTCTTTTGTCAAATGGATTTAGCAAAGGAGCAGTTGATCCCACATCGTTGACTAGAAAGTCAGGCAAACACTTAATTCACGTTCAAATTTATGTTGATGATATTATTTTTTCCTCGACCGACCCTAATGAATGTGACCAATTTTCAAAGGAAATGAGCACCAAATTTCAAATGTCTATAATGGGAAAAATGTCATTTTTCTTGGGATTACAAATTTCACAAAGTCCCGGAGGCATTTTTATTAATCAATCTAAATATGCAAATGAAATTTTAAAGAAATTTTGATTTGATTCTTTTGACCCTGTTGACACTCCCATGGTGGAGCGCACAAAACTGGATGAGGACCACTCAGGGATCATGGTTGATCAAACGAAATATCAAGTATGATTGGATCCCTAATGTACCTCACACCCAAGAGACATGATATTCATTCGTTGTATGCATGTGTGCTAGATACCGAGCTAAGCCTACCAAAAAGCACCTTGAAGCGGTTAAACGAGTCTTCGGTATCTCCAAGGAACCATTAACATGGGTCTTTGGTATCCGAAGGACAACGATATGTCACTAACAAAGATATGCGGATGCGCACCATGTGGTGTCAAGATACACGTCAAGCACGTCGGGAGGTGCTTAGTTTTGGGAGATAAGTTAGTAGTCGGTGTTCAAAGAAACAAATGAGTACGTCTATATCCTCTACAGAGGTGAATACATAGCCATGTCATCTTGTTGTGCTCAAATCTTATGGATGAGATCCCATTTATTTGACTATGGCTTTGTATTCAACAAAGTTCCTCATTGTGATAACAAAGTGTCATTGCTCTCACGCAACAATGTTCAACATTCAAGAGCAAAGCACATTGACATTCGACATCACTTCATCAGGGAACAAGTGGAGAAAGGTGTGGTTGAACTATATTTCGTAAGGACTGAATATCAGCTGGCGGACATCTTCACTAAAGCTATTCCTAGAGAACGGTTTGAGTTTATCCTTCCACGACTTGGCTTGAAGAGCCTACAACCTGAGACACTCAAACGTCTTCAGGAGGAAGACGAGGAGTAAAGGTGTTTCTTCATTTATTCTTTGTACATATTTTATCAAAAAGCAAAATACAAAATTATAAAACCAACAAAAAGATAATAGAAAAATATAAAATTTCAAAACCCATAAAAATCAGAAAATTTTGAAAAAGTCCAAAAATATTGTTTTTCATATCATGTTTTCTGGTTTCGCTAACATCTACGAACTTTGGACTGTCATTCAAAATGGTACGGGTCTTTAGATGAAGTTCGAACAGAAATAATAAACATTTTATTTTCATTAAAAAAAATTGAGATGGAGAAAAATGTAGGTTTATTGTCATTTCAGGCAGTAACCCGTTTTTAAAAGAAAGAACATAGCCATGCTTAATCTAATTTTGAAACCTCATGCTCTGTTTCTAAAAACAAAAGTTCATAAGGAAAGGTTGTCACCAAAAAGACAAAGGTTTCCTCACAAATATTTTTCCTTCTAAATATTCTTCTGAAAAATATTTGTCATCTAATGAAAACTAAATTGCTTTGAAAATAACTCGGACTTAATTTTGTAAATTATCTGGACTTATCATTTGTCAAAATCTCTATCACTCAATCAACAACTTTGGTCATTGATTGAGGGGGAGAATGATTTCAATCAAAACAAAAAAGGTTATTTTTCAAACAATTGGCACGTAAACGATCAAGGTCTACATTTGGATAATCAAAAAGAACATTTTTTTACAATTGGATCCAGACCAAGGCTAATATTGTGTTTTCATAAGATACTTAAGCATGTTTGATCATTGGAGATTAAAGTTTCATAATCTGATCCTTATCAGTTAAATGTTTTCAAAATCAGGTCACACTTCTCCTCAAAAAGCTTTCAAAAATAATTTAAATCAATTGAGATCACAAATCTCAAAGGGTTTGAAAATTGTGATCGAGGGAGAATTTTAGATTTAAATTGGATATAAACTGATAATTCGATAAGTGGTTTTAGAAATATAACAACAAGCACTCCTCCCTACGTGTGCCCAACGATTTCAAATTTTTCATGCACATGTTAAGGGGAGCAATTATCTTAAACCAAAAAGGATTGAAACGTGATTGATTTATCTCAAAGTGCAGGTTCCTCTAATATGTGCAAAACTCTTTCGAATATCAATGCTCATATTGAGGGGGAGCAATCAAAAGAAAACCACATCCTTCCCAAAAATGTTTTATCCAAAGTATTTAAAATACTAGATTTGATCGGGAAGTGATGATGATTATTTTAGAAAATGTTGATCAAGAATTGGATCTTTTCATTCTCAATCTAAGATTTCAAAAGTCCTCTTGCCTTCTTGTGCTAAAATAATTTCTTACACCTGAAGCACATGTTGAGGGGAGCATTTCTAAAATATCAAAAACAATTAAGGTACAAAACGCTTTGACTTTATATCACAAGTACCTTGATTGATTTTCAAATGGTTTTCAATTGGTTTCGAGGCGGAATGAACTATTCCAAAAGACCGACCAAGTTATTTTATGCATGGAGATATAATGATGGTTAGGTTAGGTATTCGTTCCCATGATCCCGCCAGAGCCGGAGGGATCTACACATGGACAATCCACTAGATAGTGTAGAAGTCCTTAGGTATATTGAAAAAAAAGGAGAAAAATGAGAATATGGGAAGAGTGACGACTGAGATTGAGCTAGAACTGGAATAAACCCAACAAGGTTCTAGTAATGAAATCTCGGTAAGCACTGAAGGGGTTGAAGAATGAAAAAGAATTAAATGTGAAAAGGGTGAAAAGAAATAGACCTCCATTTATTCAAGCTTAGGGCAGAAACCGGGTTCAATTCATATGCTACTGGTTGTTACCAAGGTAACACCGGTATTGAAGACAAGACGTCATGGACCCAGTGACGCACTGCACTAAACTTCACAAGCCACTCAAGTTCTTCCTAAAAGGTCTTGTTTCATTCTCACGAGGAACCTGCATAATCTATCGACTTTCTCTTAGAGATTGTTGATATTGAAGAAGGAGACCCTCTCCCTAGTCTCCAGCATAGGAAACCAAATATGCACTAATGAGTCTAGAGACAAGAGATCATCAATAAATCTCATTAGGACACAATTAATGAAGACTCACAGTTTCACACAATGTGGAATGTGAAAATATATTTTGAGAGTCTTACGCATTATCCTTGTGGTATTTTCAGAACATCCGAGTGATATGTTAAATATTCACGATGAAGATGGAAATCATTCTAGAGCCAACATCAAACAAGCTCTTGGTGGGTGACATGTGAGATCTTCTCGAAAGATCAAACTTGTGACAACTGGATAAAAACCGGTCGTTGTGCTCAACAACTCTTTTCTCTAGCACATCGACTGTGTATTAAGTTTTCAAAAATAAAAGGGGTATTTAGAAAAAATTACACGTTTGGTCCCTGTGGTATACCCCAAATAACAATTTTAGTCCCTAAGTTGTTTTTATTACACCACAGATACCTATTTTTGAAACCTTGCACTCATTTAGTCCCTATTTTGGATGGGCGTTAGTTCAGTCCGTTAAGTGTTTTGCGCTGTTAGTCCTCCGTTAATAATTTTTCCACCGTTAGTCCTTATTTTTAAAATATGGTTTTCCCGTTAGTCCCTCCGTTAATAATAGTTATCGCCCGCCTTTCACGCTTTTGTCCGCTTTTATCCGCTGCTCGTCTTTATCCGCTTTCTCCTGCTTTTTTCGCTTTTCATCCGCTTTTACGCTTTTATCCTCTTCGTCTGCTTTTTATATGTTTTCGTCGATTTTTACGCTTTTGTCCGCTTTTATCCGCTTTTTGTCTGCTTTATCCGCTTTGACCATTTTTACGCTTTTGTTCCATTTTTATCCGCTGCTCATTTTTATCCGTTTTCGCCCATTTTAACCGCTTTTTATCCGTTTAACCGCTTTTTACGCTTTTACCCGTTTCATTCATTTTTATCCGCTGCACGCTTTTTACGCTTTTATCCATTTTCACGCCGCTTTTTACGTTTTGTTTGTTATTATCCGTTTCGTCTGTTTTTTTTCTTTTTTCGCCCTATTTTTATGTTTTTGTCTGTTTTTATCCGTTTTCATTCGTTTTTTTTCCCTGTTTTCGCTTGTTTTCATCCGTTTTTTATGTTTTTATTCTTTTTCGTTGGTTTTTGTCCGTTTTTATCCGTTTTTGTCCGTTTTTTATCCGTTTCGACAACTTTTTTACGTTTTTATCCGTTTCTGTTCATTTTTTTGTCTGTTTTTTTTTTCTTCCGTTTTTTCCATTTTTTATCCGGACAAAAACGGAAAAACATGAATGAAAACGGATAAAAACGGACATAAACGTAAAAAAAAGGGGCGAAAACGGATAAAAAACGAACGAAAACGGATAGAAACAGAGAAAACGAAACAACGCGAAACGGAAAAACGGACAAAACGTAAAAATATCGCGAAATGAATAAAAACGAACGAAAACGGATAAAAAGACAAAAAGGTCAAAAACTGATTAAAACGTAAAAACGGACGAAAACGGATAAAAAGATAAAAACGAAACAACAGGCGAAACCAAAAAATGGACAAAACATAAAAAGCCGCGAAACGAATAAACAACGAACGAAAACGGATAAAGCGCATAAAACGTAAAAACGGCGAAAACGAAAAAAAAGGACGAAACGGATAAAACGTAAAAAACGGCCGTCTGCTTTTTATATGTTTCGTCACGTATTTTTACGCTTTTTGTCTGCTTTTATCTGCTTTGACCATTTTTTACGTTTTGTTCAATTTTTATCCGTTTTCGTTCATTTTTTATCCGTTTTCGACAATTTTTAACCGTTTTTTATCCGTTTTCGACCGTTTTGTACGTTTTTTTATCCGTTTTCATTCGTTTTTTATCCGTTTTCGCACGTTCTTTTACGTTTTTATCCATTTTCACCCGTTATTTTACGTTTTTGTGTTTTTTATCCGTTTCGTCTGTTTTTTTTCTTTTTCGCCTTATTTTACGCTTTTGTGCTTTTTATCCGTTTTCATTTGTTTTTCCTGTTTTCATCCGCTTTTTATGTTTTATTCTTTTCGCTCGTTTTGTCCGCTTTTATCCGTTGCCTGCTTTTTATCCGCTTCGACAACTTTTTATGTTTTCCCGCTTTTATCCGCTTCGCTCATTTTTGTCTGCTTTTTTCTTCCATTTTTTCCATTTTTATCCGGACAAAACGGAAAACATGAATGAAAACGGAAAAAAAAAAAAAAAAAAAAAAAAAAAAAAAAAAAGGGCGAAAACGGATAAAAACAGAAAAACAGCGAAAACGGAAAAATGGACAAAATCATAAAATAACCGCGAAACGAATAAAAACGAACTAAAACGGATAAAAAGACAAAACATTAAAAATGGGCGAAACGTAAAAATGGACGAAACGGAAAAACAGATAAAAACGAAACAACCAATAAACGGAAAAAAATGGACAAAATCATAAAACCCGCAAAACGAATAAACAACGAACTAAACGGATAAAACAGATAAAACGTAAAAAGGGCGAAACGAAAAAAAGGATGAAAACGGGTAAAACGAAAAAATGGTCGAAACGGATAAAAACAGTATAAAACGTAAAAAGGACGAAAACATATAAAAAATGATTTAAAGGGATAAAACGTAAAAACGGACGAAAAAAAAAAAAAAGGGGAAACGAATAAAACGAACAAACGGATAAAACGGACAAAACGTAAAAAATGGGGCTATAAGTATTATTAACTGAGGACTAACTGGGAAAACTATATTTTAAAAATAAGGACTAACGGCAAAAATTATTAACGAAGGACTAACAATAAGAAAACACTTAACGCTTAGGGAATAAAATGTTAACAAAGGTTTTAAGGAAAACGTGTAATTATGATTGATAATTGATTTTCTTTAAAACCTTTGTTATATTGCAAAACCCTTTATATTAAGCAATACACGATTGCTTTTCAAATCATTTTTCATCAATCAGTAAATCTCAATTCTCTGGTTCACTCACTCCGTGTTGTCTTCTTTGAGACGTTCCGGTTTGAGAACCCTTGATTAGCTGCGAAACCCTGTCAAGGAGGTTTTTCAGAATTCTACCTGATCATAGGCGGTACTTGTACTGATCAACGGGGAACCGTGGTTCTTGTAACCCCATTCAGCGAAAGTGATAAAAGACACCTTCGTGCGCTTTATTGCTAACTGTTTTCTGCAGGGACACCCGACGGTTGCAGCTGATAAGAATTGAGGACTCAAGCCATAACTGCATGCTCACACAACACACTCACTTCTAAAGAATTCATGATAAATGCATATCTTCATCAACTAGCTCTGATATTTTCAATCCATGCTTTTGCTATGCTGCTGCAAATATCATGAATCATCAATGCTTCCGCTACTCTGATGAGAAGATATCATAATCCAAAATGTGAGCATGTCGATCCATAAGTCACAACTTCACAAAATGGCGATACAACAAAGGATGAGTCAGAGATTTACTGTGGCTGATGATCTCAAAGCTGACTCAAAGAACAAACAATCCGTGGATCAATTAAAGACCTCCACATAATGATCAAAACATGCAGAACATGAAGAATCAAAGACTACGAGCTACATAGCAAAGAACTTATCAAGAATCCAAGAACACCAAAATGTAATATATGTTTGTAATTGAGGTGACCTCCCTTAAATTAGGATTTAGAAAATCCAGTAGTTAAAGAGTCGGTCACCTCAAGTATATGTATTCGTTAGAAAGCTCGTAGTCGTAGTCATTTAGTGATAGTTAGTAGTTTGTTATGTAACACCGTGGAGGACTGATGGGTCTTTACCCACTGTATGCCTGATCCACAGCCCGTAGGAGGCGTCTCATGTAACTAACTATAAATACCCTTTGCCTAGCAAGGCAAAGGGTTGGAGCTTTCATAATTCATTTTTCTTTGTCTCACTAAAGTTCCCAACTCTCTTCCACTTTCTCTCTCTAAAACTCTTACTATATGACCCATATATTTGCTTGATTGTGTGTTTGTGAAAACCAATATGTAACATATTTATTTTTCACTTGTCGTATGGTTAGAGATATTATCCGTAAGATAACTTGCTGGTGGGATGTTTCCATATAGAGATCGAATCATATGAAGATTGGTTAAATTGGCCTGTGAATCATCGTCTAGCTTCTAAGCACAAGCAGGTTCTTGAATGAGTTTTCTACGTAATATGATGGCATGTTTGGTCTTATCGTAATAAGAATATTTTTGATGCAGAATCTGCACCAAGGGCGTTGATTTTTGAAGATATAGTTTCTCGGTTTTTTTATTGGTGTCGTAATAGACGTAAAGCTTCGTTTAGTTGGAACGACGGCTTAAAAATCCATACCTAGTATCGTTGTAATTTCTAACTTTTGCTAGTTTTTTTTTTTTTTTTTTTTTTTTTTTTAATATGATAGCTGTTCAAAAAAAAAAAATTATAAACGCAATTTACTGAAGCCCCAATTCAACTAAACCTAAAGATCGATTTTAACAAAATAAAAAACCTGGAGTTTTATAAGATCAAATTATATTGCAAAAATATGATTCAATTAACGTTATCATCGACGACCAACCACCACTGTCGCCGCCGACTAACCGCCACTTATGGCAACATTTTTTTTCTTCTGTTGTGTGTGTTTTGTTTGAACCTTTAAAGAAATAAAGATTGATTTTTTTTTGTTTGGGTTTAGAAAATGATATGAAAATGATGAGTGTTTTCATCAATTCTTTAAAAAGATGTAAAAATGGTGGGAACCTTTTTTTATTTTATTTTATTTATTTATTTATTTTTTTTTGGCATTCGATGAAGTTGATGAAGTATATTTTTTGTGTTGACCGTTGAATGATTGTTTTTTTGTTTCAATCTTTAGACACAAAAAGATGATATTGTGGAAAGCAATGTTATAAAAATCGGTTTTCTAATTGATTTGGTCGAGTTATAAGGTCAAGATTCAACCGGTTTAACCAGCTGTTCAACCAGGTTTTTCGCTTAAAACCGGCTTTCGGTCACCCGACTGTTTCACGATGCAATCGTTTCAACTGACCGGGTTTTAAAACACTGGAAAGAAATATAAGATGTAGGTAAGATGAATGATGATAGAGAATGAAAGATAAAGATGATAATGAATAAAAATTGTTATTAATACACGAGTTGTCAAAATAGCGTCTTACTTAACACTCAAACTAACAGAACTGAAGTCAAAAGACTAAATTTGTTATGGGTCAAAACTACAAATAAAGGATCTAGAATAAAAAATATAAAATAAAAATAAAATAAAATAAAAAATTAGTGACTAAATTCGTTTTACGTGAGAAACTACATGGACCATTTAAATAATTATCTAAAAATCATTAAAAGTTACGATGCAAACTAACTATCTAAAAGTCGTTATATTGCTAGCATTAAAATCTTTACTTAAATCTTCAATTTGCTAAAACAGAGACACCTAGATAACTAAGAAAGAGACACATTTATAGCAAAATAAATAAGTAGGACACTATTTTGGTCAAAAACTTTAGAGGAATGGTCCCAACTTGCCACTTGCATCTTGTGTAATGTAAATTAGATACAAGAGGATATGTAGTTTGTACTCTGTAGCGGTATTAATCTCTTGCTACAATCCGGCTTTTAACAAAGCCAGGCTCTAAGAGTATATTACAATTTTCTAGTAGCGTGGGTATGTTCAGGGTCCATCTCAAGGATCGGAAATCTCAAGTATTGTTTGATGGAATCTTACAATGAAGTGCTACAAAGCACACGTGATACATGGCTAATTTACGTAATGAAATTGTACACAATTAAACAATACTGATGTTTGGATGATATGTTTCGTATTTTACGTTTGAACCTTTATGTGTATCCTTTTTTTGACCATTAACAAATTTTTTATTTACGTCTTTGCTGGTTTCTTCGCGTATGGACAAAGTGTAATTAGGTTCTGACATTTGTTGGGCCCTTGTAGAATATTATTGGTATGCTGATATTTTATAAGATTACAAACATATTTCACTAAAAACGTCAACAACAAAAAAAATATCATTGCTCAAACCAATAATCAGGAGTCCAGTTTTTGTACGTTCTGCATTCATGGACAAAAAAACACAGTCACCGTCACACGTTCTTATCTTTCCGTTTCCGGCACAAGGGCACGTCAACTCCATGTTAAAGTTGACGGAGCTTCTCCTACTGGCCGGTCTAGATGTCACGTTCTTAATATCAGCTAACGACCATAAGCGTCTCTCTAGCTACACAACTGTCCACTCACGCTTTAGCATCTACCCAGGTTTCAAGTTCCATGTCATAAATGATCTCTACGAGGGTCCCATGAATACTGGCGAGAATCTTAGTTTAATGCTGCATCATTCCTTGCCTAAAGTGGCTACACCGTTGCTTCGAAACTTGCTTCTAGATACTCATGTGACTTGTTTGATTGCTGATGGGATTATGGGGTTTGCACTTGATGCTGCTCAGGGTACTGGAGTTCCGGTTTTGTTTTTTCGGACGATTAGTGCGTGTGCTTTCTGGGCTTACTTTTGTATCCCGGAGCTTACTGAATCTGGTGAATTTCCATTTGAAGGTATATATATCTATGTGATTAGTTTTTAAGTATATATCTATTTTTGTGAGTTTGCATATATAATCAGATTATATAAAGCTACCTATGTTGTTTAAGAAACACAATAAGTACTAGATTAACGTTTAAATAAGTCATTTGCAAATACCCTTTAATTCAATGGATGTCTGATATTTGAACTGTAAATAGGTACAAACATGGATGAACCAATACTGAATGTAAAAGGCATGGAAGGATTTCTTCGTCGACGTGATCTTCCTGTCTTAAGTAACCAGACTTTGCAACAAGTTATTAGAATAACACGCCGGACGCAAGAAGCTCATGCACTCATTCTTAACACCTTCGATGATCTTGAGGGTCCTATTCTCTCTCAGATCCAAAAACATTGCTCCAATATCTACACAATTGGACCACTTCATGCTCAGCTAAAAGCCCGATCCTTATCCAAATCCGCATCTTCAAACAGCTTGTTCCAGGAAGATAAGACATGTATCGGTTGGCTTGATCAACAAGTACCAAAATCTGTGTTATACGTGAGTTTCGGGAGCATCACAACATTAACAAGGGACCAACTTCTCGAGTTCTGGCATGGTTTAGTCAATAGCGGAAAACCATTTATGTGGGTCATTCGAGATGATCTGGTTTTAAACACTGATAAGAATAAGGTACCAAGCGAGCTAGAGGAAGGTACTAAAGAAAGAGGTTATATAGTTGGGTGGGCTCCACAAGAAGCTGTGTTAGCCCACCCATCTGTATGTGCTTTTTTGACACATAACGGGTGGAACTCAACTCTAGAGAGTATAGTTGAAGGAATACCGATGGTAAGTTGGTCTTTTTTTGCTGATCAACAAGTAAATAGTAGATTTGTCGAGGTGGTGTGGAAATTAGGATTAGACATGAAGGACACATGCGACAGAAAGATAGTCGAGAATATTGTAAAAGAAGTAATGGAGGTCCAGAAGACGGAGTTTACAGAATCCGCCCTTCGTATGGCAAACTTAGCAAAGAAATCCGTGAATGAGGGTGGATCATCTTATAGTAACTTCAATCGTCTAATTGAAGACATCAAAATGATGGATGTTCGATCAAAAGATACATGAGTAAATATCATGATGATCATTAATGAATCTTACCAGAACGTTATCCTAGGTATCTATGTAATTTATGTATTATTTTTTTTAATTATCAATGAATAAGTTATTTTCAAAACAAAGAAGTATACTCCTCGTTAACGGGACATCATGAAAAGATATGATGAAAAACAGGGAACTTGGCGCCCACCGCGTTGTGGCGGGGCTTTTTTGCGTGTTTTTTAGGTCAACTTTCATGCCGTCGGTTGATCTATCGGCCTATGTTGTTAATGTTATCGGAATACTATTTCTGTAAGCGTGGTTTAGCGGCTGTGATCATTTGTGTGCTTAAGGTTATCAGGTTGTTCAGTTGTTGTTGACGCATGTATTTTTTTGACTGTAACTTTTTTGGTACGGAATATGATAAATACTAAAGAATAATGTGTCAATAGAATTTCAAACAGTTATTCCCTAACTGTATAGTATCTCTGACTTGTTAATAGTCAACAATGTCAGTTTTCAAAATTTTACTATCCTCATGAATCCTTTTATTAGACTAATACAAAAGGAATCCTTTTATTAGACTAATACAAAAGGAACTTATGAATAAATTTCTTTATTAGTATTTATAATGCACCAAATCATACTGAGCTACAAAAGTACAAAACCATAAAGACTTAAGATATGAGAAAAGATCCGTGCAGAACATAAATTATTCAAAGAACAAATACTCCAATCCTCACCATTCAATCCTTTTGATCCAATGGTGTAAATTAATCCTAATTTTAAATTAATAAAAAACGGAAGGATATATTTGTAATTTTACACTCCACCTGACAACCCACCATTCCTATTTTCTCATACTCCCAGACTCATACATATTTACACCGCTCTCTCACAAGTTTATTCTCACTCTTTATCACCAAAAACTGATCCTTCATATTACCAACAAAGGTTTCCGACGACGTTGCGATTCTTCCGGCGGAGGAGTTAGGAAGGATGCGACATCATTTTTTGTCGTGATCCACGTCATCATTTTCCGGCGACATCTCTCATATCTTAAGTGATTCACTTCTTCTTCACCCGTCAAAATTGCAGACTTAGTCTTCGAAACAACCAAACACTCCCTCACCATTGCTTCTAAAAAAGCAGACGAGTTCAAAGCAGCCGCATTGCTCTCATTCGCCGATCAAATCCCTTCACTCGCGGCCACTTCCACTGACGAGCCCCCGTCTGATCTAGAGCTTGAGAAATTTGGAATCACTCAGGATCTGAGAGATTTTGTCTCAGTGAGAGAGTGTATTTTTTTTTAATGAAAAACTAGATTTGCCTTGGTAAATGAAGAAGAAGATATTATAATATGTATTGTAGAGAGGATAGAAAAAATAAAGAAATAAAAAATCTTTACCTACTGAATCAATTTGATAAGATTCTAGTTAAGATGGGGGTTATCATGCTCTTCGGATACAACACGTGTTTTGTATAAATGGTAGTCTTATTTCAATGTAAAGGGGACAAGACTATACTGACATTCAAGTACTTGGAGTCAAAAGTCAAAGCATTCATTTGTTCATTTAATTTTCTTTGAAATCACAATTGTTTACTTTATACTTTCTACTAAAGTAGTAAATTGAATTGATACAGTCAGTAATATACTAATTCCTAAAAGCATAAATCATGCTTTTGAAATTTTGCAACTAGTCTAGTTAGTATTCAGTCATTATAACTTCAGTCATTGTGTGAAGTGCTTTCTTAGTGGTATATACTAGTATCTTAATGAACTTTATGTTCATTCGCTTGATTAGATGTAGCTTATGGTAGGTGATTTTTGACAATTTATCTACCATACTTGGAATGGGACTTATTTTTTTTTTGTTTAATTAGTTTACTTTTTGGTTGTTTTTGTTGTTTCTTGGATTATACAAAATCTCTTGGGATTATACAGAATCCCATGGGATTTATACAAATCACAAGTGAATTTTTTACGAATCCCGTGGGATTTTTTTACGAAACTTGTGGGATTTTTTTACGAATCCCGTGGGATTTTTCTGGACGGAAATTTTGAAAAAAAAGTTCGTCTTTTTACGATTCCTGTGAGATTTTTTAACGAATCCCGTGGGATTTTTCTAGACGGAAATTTTGAAAAAAAAAATTCGTCTTTTTACGAATCCCGTGGGATTTTTCCGGACGGAAATTTTGAAAAAAAAAATTCGTCTTTTTACGAATCCCGTGGGATCTTTTTACGAATCCCGTGGGATTTTTCTGGGCGGAAATTTTGAAAAAAAAAAGTTCGTCTTTTTACGAATCCCGTGAGATTTTTTTACGAATCCCGTGGGATTTTTTTACGAATCCCGTGTGATTTTTTTACAAATCTCGTGGGATTTTTCTTGACGGAAATTTTGAAAAAAAAAAGTTCTGTTTTTTTACGAATCCCGTGGGATTTTTTTACGAAACTTGTGGGATTTTTTTACGAATCCCGTGGGATTTTTCTAGACGGAAATTTTGAAAAAAAAAATTCGTCTTTTTACGAATCCCGTGGGATTTTTTACAAATCCCGTGGGATTTTTCGGTGAAATTTTGAAAAAAAAGTTCGTCTTTTACGAATCCCGTGAGATTTTTTACTAATCCGTGGGATTTTTTATGAATCCGTGTGATTTTTTACAACTGTGGGATTTTTCTTGACGGAAATTTTGGAAAAAAAAGTTCTGTTTTTTTACGAATCCCGTGGGATTTTTCTGGACGGAAATTTTGAAAAAAAAAAGTTCGTCTTTTTACGAATCCCGTGGGATTTTTTTACGAACTCCGCGGGAGTTTTTTACGAATCCCGTGGGATTTTTCTGGACTAAAATTTAAAAAAAAAAAAATAGTCAAAAGTATGTAAAAGTGCATATCAATAGAAAGATGATTTTTTTCTCGTCGCGATGGTGTATTTTTTGTAGCTTGAAGATTTACCGTTTGCAAGATATGTTGTTTTTTAAAAAATGGTGAAAAGTGGGTTTTTATATAATTACATTTTTACCCTTCCTTTGTTAATTTTTGCTTTTATCTCTTCCATTGGATGAAAAAAAGATGAATGGTTGAGATATTATGATTTGTTCTTTAGATTAGTTGTGTTTTGTATTGATCTCACCCCTTTAAGATATACTATGTTTTTGAAAGACTGAGTTTCACTTTGGAAAAAATAGCTCTATTAGTTACGTGTTTTGTCATTTTTCCCACAGGTGCTATACTTATCTCTCATATGTATGAGTCATTGCTTTTTCATGTGTTTATCATTTTAGTACTCTACTTATTTTACTCCTATCTGCTTTATTTTTATTGTCCATCTTTCTTTTTGGGTTATCCTAAAAATATTGTCCACTACTAAATATAGAAGTTAAAATTGTTGAGGTTTACCATATTACCCCTAATCAAAAAATTTATTTGCAAAATTAAATGAAAGCATTAATTTATTGTCAAAGGGTAAAATTGTCATTATGTTAAAAAGTAAGAAATAGAAAGCTGTAATTAATGCACTTTTCTTAAACTGTGTGTTTTTTGTCGGGGGACAATAATTTTAGGACGGAGGAAGTATATGTTTAGAATTGATATTCATTTGGCTGAAACTTGAAATTAGTGCCAATACATGCTACAAAGTTAAAAATATATTTATTTAATCAACAGACTCATGATAAATTAAATTGAAATACCAAATTATTTCATGTCTTGCCTAATAGATCATATTGTTTTGATATGCTAGATCAAAATACACAATCTGGAGTGACATTATTCTCAAGCGAGATTTTTACACTTTAACCGAAAGTGTTCAATGATTTCGTATTTTTATTAATCTGCAAATTTTTACAAACTCGACTATAAGCTCTACATAGGTTAAATGAGAATTTGCAAAGTTAGAAATCATGATAACTGACCAAGGATAAGATTTTATATGAGTTGCAGGTCTTTACCATTTCAATATTTGATGTTTTCTTTTTCTCTTTTTTCCTCTTGCTCTTTCATGTGTTTATCATTTTAAGTACTCTACTTATTTTATATGTTTAGGATTGATATTCATTTGCCTCAAACTTGAAATTAATGGCAATACATGCTACAAAGTCAAAGATATATCTATTTAATCAATAGCCTCATGATAAATTTAATTGAAATACTAAATTATTTTATGTCTTGCCTAATAGATCATCTTGTTTTGATATGCTCGATCAAAAACACAATCTGTAGTGACATTATTCTCAATCGAGATTTCTACACTTTAACCGAAAGTGTTCAATGATTTCGTATTTTTATTAATCTGCAAATTTTGACAAACTCGACTATAAGCTCTGCATAGGTTATATGAGAATTTTCAAAGTTAGAAATCATGATAACTGACTAAGGATAAGATTTTATATGAGTTGCAGGTCTTTACCATTTCAATATTTGATGTTTTCTTTTTCTCTTTTTTCCTCTTGCAATATATACCAAAAAGTTTATGAGTATAAAAGAGAAAAAGGAACCTAACAAGATCCAAAAAGAGAAAAAGAAAACGTTAAATATTGATCTATTAGCCAAGAAATTAAATAATTTGGTCTTTTAATTAAATTTATAATGAGACCGTTGATTAAATAGATATATCTCTAACTTAGTCGCATGTATTGTCACTCATTTCAAGTTTTAGGCAAGTGAATATCAATTCTAGACACATAAACTAAGTAGAATACTTAAAATGATAAACACTTGAAAGAACAGTAACTCATACATATTACAAATAAGTATGGTACTTAGAGCGGGAAAAATGACAAAGTATATAACTAATAGAGTCATTTTTCCCTTTCACTTTCTATCACCTGGAAATATTTGGTAGTTATTGTAACAAAGACGCCTAGAATGAGAACTTGCCATGTTACAGAGGCCATAACGATGATTATGGTGACCAATTCAATAGTAGAGGTCACCACATAAGCAAATGAAAATGGTATTTCGAAGTCCAGTAGACTAAAATCCGTTGAAGCCTGCAAGAGTAATAATATATATAAGCATCTGTTTGTATTTGTTGGTTCCTTGTAGATGATGAAGAAATACTTACTCGTGTTAGAACCCTTACAACAGGTATAAAGTCAAAGAATAACGTTGGTGCACCAAAAATCTGGTCAATCAACTTTGAGAAAAAGGTTATGACCTCAGCGCTCCTATTCAAGGTCGGTTTCGCACCATCATAGCAATAGGCCTCATTTAAGTAAAGCAAGCCTAAGAGATCTTACAGCATGATTTGCAATGAAGGTCGATGTGGCAGTTCTGAAAATCTATTGTGCAGCCCTTTGGGACCAATAGCAAAATCTAAACACCATTTTGATCGTGTTTGTCAATGCTGCCGGGTACCTGCAAAAATTGAAAAACAAAAGGTTGAAACGATAGATTAAATATTGTTCATAAATCAAAAACATATTCAAGTCGAATGGCCCTTTCAAATGGGTAAAGTAAATACTCAATTACCTCTTTTTGGAGTTTCTCGTCACCATTTCATATCGTATTGATTCTGAAGCTTACATATGCGACCGATGTTCAACAATTATCTAAAAATAAACAAGTTATTAATGAGTGGATGAAATCAAGAAATAAGTTGATCTTAAAGGGGATCTTCTATAGTTTAGTTGTTGATTATTTTTAATAATTACTGATAACCAAAGCTGCTTCGTATGAGTGGGCATATGTTATCCTTTTTTTGCTTGCAGCGTATTAGGCATCATAAGATGAAAACGTTACATTTTACATTCCATGATCTGTGTCTTTCAAAGTTTCGCGAAGAAGCACACTTTGTGTCATGTACTGTGACTAGAAACAATAAACATCTTTCAATATTTAAACCAAAGAGCTAAATACTTCTTTTTTGCAAATAAATCTAACATATTTTTACCTTAACTGCCCTTATAAAAGTGTTATGTCCACTTATGTCTCCAAAACAAATACAGTAACCAAGCGAATCACGCAACTTGGTTTCCACCTGCTCACTCACTCTTTTGGCGACATTGATTGCTATCAAACATCTTGGTTGACTGCATCCAACTCTGCCATTTGTTGTATACCCATCATCATATAAATACTGCATAATAAATATTACAGATGTTACACATCAAAATAAGGGAAAAAAAAAAAAACTATAATGACAACAGAAAGCCACAATTAACCTATAAGACAGGTTTACACCTCCAATCAAACAATTTGGTAGCTTCCTGTGAATAATTGTGTGATCCTTGCAAACTTTGGAGTGATTACTTTATGTTAAAAGACGACTCAACATCTAACGAACTAAAATTATTTTGTTATAAGCTTTTGGAAAACTGGCTGGCGTACATTTGAAAGTATGTTCATTCTATTAACGTAAAACGAATAACTAACTAACCATTACGCAAGAAAATGAGGAAAATGGCATTCGCTACTCCCATAACCCTTGAAAGTCATCTCATACAACATACTATAATCCTCGGTCTACTTTGGGATCACCTGCACACCATTAACAGATTGGTCAATACATAATTTCCTATTTATAATAAAAAACAAACAAACAAACACACACACACACAAAGTAAACCTGAAGAAGCGAAACAGAGCGTTCAACGAGTTTAGATTTCTTGATGTTAGCCCCTTTCGAGCACCTTGGTCAAATGACTGCAATTCAAAAGCAATTCATTTATCATCGTTGCCGTAATAAATAAACAACTAAATAACATCATTGTTTTTTGCCCGCCGTACAACTTGATTTTTGTACAACCACACATGATAAACACATACGAAAGTGACAGTAAATTTTCTATTTACGTGTACAGGCGATGGAATCATTTCCCATCCTCATCCTGACACTGTATATTGTGTTAATCATCTTTTCAATTACTTAGCATGTAAACAGCTAAGATTCATACCTTACAAATGAAAAAACATCATCTAAACCACAAATAATCAGGCAAGTAGTTGCATACAGTGGCGGAACTTGGCCATTTATTTTGGGGGGGCCGAATCGGAGATTTATTTATAACCTCAACTAAATTACCCTAAACCTACAATATTTACATTAAGTGTCGAATTTTGGGGCCGGACCCTCCCGCCTCATTAAGGTCCGCCCCTGGTTGCATATCAGATTATATAACACAATACCCTCCTAGCCCAACCACATCGTCATGTTTAAGCCTTGATAGCATAGAAACCTGTTTTCGTATAATTAGAAAAACCTAAGACAAAAAATGTAAGGTAATCAACTTTCCGAAAAAAAAAAAAAAAAAAAAAAAAAAAAAAACCTTTTTCAAGTATTCTATATTAAAAACAAAAACATAAACGAACCCTAATCCTAATTTACAAAAAAGAATACACTTTAACCGAATCAGAAAAGCATACCCTCTCAATTTCTTTTAAGTGTTAAGCTCAAATTGGAGTTGCCTGATTAATATCCTTATCCACCGCACCACATAAACAAGCCACCGACCGTCAAATTCAATATCATCATGGTGGACAACCGTTGGGTAGTCTTCTAAGAATAACATGTCATAACTAAGCTTGAAAGAAGATGGACAAACTTGTTGTTCGTGATGAATTTCTTCAATTCTCACCACTGGTTACCTACATAAGCAGTTGGTTTGAACTTAAAAAAAAATCCATGAAATCTTTTTAAAATAATCAACCTACTCAGATTTGATTACTTTAATTGTAGATTATACTATAAAAATTATTATTGATACTTACCTGACAGTTAGAGGAATAGTATATCCAGAAAGTCTCTGGTTTGTCCATTTTGACTTTTCACTTCTCTTTTTCTCTATTCTTCCCTCTGATAATCAAAACCCTGAAATTAAAAACTTCCAAAAACATTATTTGTGAAACAAACAAACCCTTCAACAAAAGTATAGAAAAATCAAAGAACATGAAAGAATGAAACATTAGAGCACTCTCATTCGTAACGCCGGAACGGCGTTAAACCCAAAAATCAAGCCCATAACGCGCGTTATTGCGTTATACCCGATGGGAGTGCAGACCTTTCACGCCGTTAGTCCCTGGGCGTTAAGGGACTAACGCGCGTTATTTAATAAAAAAAAAATCGTTTTATCCCCTAAACCATTTCAAATAAATTTTCACTTACACCCTCAACTTATTCAAATTCAAATTTAAATTGTCTTGGTCAATTTCAAGGGATAAATTCAAATTCAAATTTTAAATTTAAAAATCAAATACGAGCGAGATTTATTCAAACCGAAAATCAACTCGCTATATATATAACTCTACCGGACACTATCTATAACACACAAGTTACATACACAACTCACACACACAAAATGTCTCGCAAAGATTTTTCTCAAGAATTCCTCACCCGTAAAAGTTCTTGGAAACCGACTTTCCAAATCCAAATCACTTGCCGGAAACCGACTTTCCAATCCAAATCACTTGCCGGAAACCGCCTTTCCAACTCTACAAGAACATGATGTTTATTCTACACCACCGTAAAATGTCTTTCCGGTGGGTTTTGAAAACATCCCGTACCTCCCAATTGTTCCTACTCCACCGTGAATTTCATTGTGGATTTTCAAACCACCCGAGCGGTTTAAGTGAGGCTTCCTCCAAGAACTGGAGCGAGATGAAGAAACCGTAAGGGAGATTATGGAAGAAGCGAGACGTGAAGAGGTCGTCACGTGAGCAAGAAGCACGGAAAACTATTTCGACATAATGGAGAGTCGATACTTTAATGGGAGTTTTATTCTCCGCCAACCGTTCGATGGTTGGGACTCGATGATCTGCTTTTTAAGTTTTAGTAGTTTTATTTTCACAAGATTTGAAGTCTTTTTTTTTTTTTTTTTTTAAAATCTCGTATTGTAATATGTTTTAGCTTTAATGAAATGTTTGTTTTAGTTTAATAAATGAAGTGTTTGTTTTAGTTTAGGGTTGAAATTGAAAATATGAAATATTATTGGTGTTATGGTGTTATTGGGATGTTATGGATGAGAGTGTTTTTTGAGATGTTAATGTTAAATGTTAAAGATGTGGCTGGCGACGCGACCAAGTTATTGGTGTTATGGTGTTATGAATGGGAGTGCTCTTATAGCAAAATCAAGAAAACTATAACGCATAGGCCGCGAAATTGTGGAGGAGTAAGTCGGTAACAATTATCATCAAATAAAAAGAAGAAAAAAAATAGGCACATGGCCGGGTAAATTGGCTAAATATTAGGCATGCAAACTTAATAATTTTTAATTAAAGAGGTCGATTATTTTATACGAGAACGAATAGGGACGCACCGTTACAACAACAAAGTATTTAAAAATATTCTTCGCTCGAGGTAAGCGATCGAATATACCTTTGCACTATAATATATATAGAGAATGGTAGTTATTTTTCATGTAGGATAATTCCATATAACCACAAAAGTGATAAGGTTATCCACCGCATGGTTGGTCTATCTGTGTTTATAAAATGGGAAATTGCCACCTCAGATTGAATTAACAAATAACCACATTTTTATTTTTCTTTTAACTTATGAATTAAAAAGGCATTGAAAGGGTGAAAAATGTCACCATCTAAATGGAATACGTATGTAGCGGTTAATGGCTATATTTGTAAGAGCTTCAACATGGATGTAACATGCTTTTAAAGTTCATATATGTGGTTTGAAAGTAAATGCTCAGGAAATGTAGTCAAATGGGTATAGCCCCTCAGTGAAGAGTCAGGGTGCTATAGCATTCATGATGAGGCCTAGTTTGAGATCATGTATGTCATTGTGGATTTTGGTTGAATGATGTATTATGATCTCTTGTCTGAAAATGTAATCACGGGGCTATGGTGGGTGAATCTAAGGTGAACTTTGGAAAGTATGGCAACTTATGGGCATCAGTTGCAAAATGATTGTTTGTCAAATATGTAGTATTGTCTGAGTTCTAGTATGTTGTGTCTAATATGTGTTGGTATTGATTTGTTTTAGAGACTTGATTCTCTGTTTGTATCATGGTTCTTGTGCATGTTCATAACCATTTCTCTTTTTATTGATGTAAACGTTTGATATCTTAATATAAGTTCACCTTTTCACAAAAAAGTTCATATATGTGGGTTGTAAACATTTTTCTGCAGAAGCAAACACCTTAGCCTGTAGCGAGTACACATGTGTATCCTTTTTTTGACCGTTAACACATGTTTTGTATCCTTTTTAATCTGCAAGTTTTATAACATTTACAAAGAGGTAGAGCAAGAACCAAGAATGTGCGTCATGCGTCAAATTTTTTTGAATAAAGAAACTAATCCTTTTGAAGACTACATCTATGGATCTAGGTGTCATAATATTACTACGTCATAACCCGTTGAACTCATAGGAAGTTTCATCGCTTCGTGCAAAAGAATACCAAAAGTATCAAACGCGAAAGGGATAAAACATGTTGATTTTCAATGCACGCTTTCTCGTGTTTTGCTACTTTGTACGAAGCGGCTTTTAAAGCAGTCTGCCCTACTGTAAAACCCCGACTGCTCAAACTCACGAGAGAAGAAACACAGTCAGATCCTTTTTTGACCGTTAACAAATGTTTTGTTTACGTCTTTGTTGGTTTCTTCGCGTATGGACAAAGTATAATTACGTTCTGACATTTGTTGGGCCCTTGTAGATATTATTGATTTTTACATTGCTGATATCGTAGTATAAGATTACGAATATATCTCACTAAAAATGACAACAAAAAATTATCATTGCTCAAAGCAATAATCAGAGCTCAAGTTTTAATTTGTACGTTTGCATTCATGGACAAAAAAACACAGTCACCGTCACACGTTGTTATCTTTCCGTTTCCAGCACAAGGGCACGTCAACTCCATGTTAAAGTTGACGGAGCTTCTCCTGTTGGCCGGTCTAGATGTCACGTTCTTAATATCAGCTAACGACCACAAGCGTCTCTCTAGCTACACAACTGTCCACTCACGCTTTAGCGTCTACCCGGGTTTCAAGTTCCATGTCATAAATGGTCTCTACGAGGGTCCCATGAATACTGGCGAGAATCTTAATCTAATGTTGGCTGATTCCTTGCCTAAAGTAGCTACACCGTTGCTTCGAAACTTGCTTCTGGATACTCATGTGACTTGCTTGATTGCTGATGGGATTATGGGATTTGCACTTGATGCTGCTCAGGGTACTGGAGTTCCGGTTTTGTTTTTTCGGACTATTGGTGGGTGTGCTTTCTGGGCTTACTTTTGTATCCTGGAGCTTACTGAATCTGGTGAACTTCCATTTGAAGGTATATATATATCTATGTGATATAATTTTAAGTATATATATATATTTTTGTGAGTTTGCATATATAACTAAAGGTCACAACTTTTTATGGAAGTATGTTTATAATCAGATCATATAAAGCTACCTATGTTGTTTAAGAAACACAATAAGTACTAGATTAACGTTTAAATAAGTCATTTGCAAATACCCTTTAATTCAATGGATGTCTGATATTTGAACTGTAAATAGGTACAAACATGGATGAACCAATACTGAATGTAAAAGGCATGGAAGGATTTCTTCGTCGACGTGATCTTCCTGTCTTAAGTAACCAGACTTTGCAACAAGTTATTAGAATAACACGCCGGACGCAAGAAGCTCATGCACTCATTCTTAACACCTTCGATGATCTTGAGGGTCCTATTCTCTCTCAGATCCAAAAACATTGCTCCAATATCTACACAATTGGACCACTTCATGCTCAGCTAAAAGCCCGATCCTTATCCAAATCCGCATCTTCAAACAGCTTGTTCCAGGAAGATAAGACATGTATCGGTTGGCTTGATCAACAAGTACCAAAATCCGTGTTATACGTGAGTTTCGGGAGCTTCACAACATTGACAAGGGACCAACTTATCGAGTTCTGGCATGGTTTAGTCAATAGCGGAAAACCATTTTTGTGGGTCATTCGAGATGATCTAGTTTTAAACACTGATAAGAATAAGGTACCAAGCGAGCTAGAAGAAGGTACTAAAGAAAGAGGTTATATAGTCGGATGGGCTCCACAAGAAGACGTGTTAGCCCACCCATCTGTATGTGCTTTTTTGACGCATAATGGGTGGAATTCAACTCTAGAGAGTATAGTTGAAGGAATACCGATGGTAAGTTGGCCATTTTTTGCTGATCAACAAGTAAATAGTAGATTTGTCGAGGCGGTGTGGAAATTAGGATTGGACATGAAGGACACATGCGATAGAAAGATAGTCGAGAATATTGTAAAAGAAGTAATGGAGGTCCGGAAGATGGAGTTTACAGAATCCGCCCTTCGTATGGCGAACTTAGCAAATAAATCCGTTAATGAAGGTGGATCATCTTATAGTAACTTGAATCGTCTAATTGAAGACATCAAAATGATGGATGTTCGATCAAATGATCAATAAGTAAATGTCATGATGTTCATTAATGAATCTTACTAGAACGTTATTTTCAAATGGTCGATAAGTAATAAATGTCATGATGTAACGAACATGCTTTTAAAGTTCATATATGTGGTTGTAAGAATGTTTTTTTCTTCATCATGTTGTAAACATTTTTCTGCAGAAGCAAACACCTTAATTAGCATGATATCAACCAAAGTAGCTGAGTACCGTTTGTTGGTAAATTAAATCGACTTGGAAAACTTGATATGTTAAGCTTTTTATAGCTTTTTGAAGTCGGTAAAGCTAAAACTATAGTGACATGCCTTAAAATGGATGATATATAATTATTTTCTTTTAGGATTTCATATGTGTTTCTTGAAACACAGTCGGGCTTATTATGGTCTTTATATCTATAGTCTGAACTATATATAAGGTCACCTAAAATGTATAATTATGGTACACCAGCTCCTACATTTACTCGATATAGTTCGTCCAACCATATCGAACAAACTAATTATTCACTATTATTCTTCTTTACAACGGACCAAATAGCCTTAACACAACAAATCACACCCCCACAAAGTTTATTGACGTACAAACCACACCCGCAAATCACTCATTTAAACCCGTTAACTGATACAAATCATATCATATGCTTGTGTAAATATGAATAGACAGAACGAAAAAGAAAACATATCTAGTAAATTGATAAGCATGAAATTCGGACATAAGTAATGGTGATAGGCAATATTGTACGTCGTACCCACTACAAGTCCCATTACCCCAACCTTCACGTTGAAGCTACACGCACTGTATACCCAATCCTTTTTGGACAACTTCTTTTTCCATTTAAAACTTGTTGTATGTCCTTTTCTTTATCATTCATTCTTTTCACCAAGACAAATTCTATTTAACAAATGTAAAGTTTTGTTGGATTTTAAGAAAATGGTATTTTTTTTGGGGTAAAAGGTCATCATCATTGTCAAAAAAGTTTGACGTAATAACAAAAAATTTCTCTATACATTAAAGACCATTTTACCCTTTCAAATTACATAAATGACCCAGAGTTTGAAATAATTGCGTCCATCGTCCTTTTCTAACAATCAACAAAACACAATCAAGAACCCAACTCCAACTGACCTCCCAATATTATCGCCAATGAGTTTAATATTTGTATTTGATAAGAATAAAGGTTAGGTAAGATATGAAGAAAACCAACATGCCGGGATCCGGGTTTGTTCTTCCATGGGTTAATAGGAGGTGTGTTTGGATTTAAGGTTTGAAAATGTGAAATCTTGAAAAGGTATGAAGATGAAAGTGATGATTTTGGGTTATTTATATAGTTGGGACAAATGGTGCAATTTTTATAAATTTAAGGGTAAAATAGTCATTACAATTTTGTATTTTGAATTATTACTCAACTGAAGACATTTAAGTTTAGTAGCCAAAAGGCTATTTTTTTTTGTTATACGTCAAAATGCTTTTGTGACAAATATGATGCTTTAATAGGTTATTCTAAATATTATTATGCCAAAACATTTAAGTATAAAGGATATGGTGACATAGATCTCAAATTATTACATAACTCACTTCCAATTATCAAAATAAAACAATAAACCACGACTCAAAGGAGATAAACTACCAATAAACGAACACCAAGACTATTTTTTACCACGCCATTTGAGATTAAAATCATTAAATTCATGTGGAAGATCATAGACGTGGCTCGTATAATCATCATAATCCTCTTCATCTTCATGTTCATATCCACCACCTCCAGAAGCAAGAAAATTCGCCATCGGGTTATCCTCTGGGAGTACTTGGTCATCATCACTGTCAGAAACATCAATCTCTCCCACTTTAGAGAACGGATTAGTCCTTTTAGTGGGAAAAATATTAGAAGAAGAAGAGGCTTAGACGTAGCACCCTCCTGTTGAGCATTAGAAACCACCACCGGCTCCTTGTCTCTATCATCAACCACAGTCGGATCTTGTGGAACACTACGCGTCTGTTGAGACCCCTCCTTGTTAGCAGCCAATGAAAAACTAGATTCAGGAGTCCCTTCCTTGGCAACATCGTCATTAGACACAGAACACTCCGCATCAACCGAATTAAGAACGGCAAATGAATTAGATGTAGACACTTTAGGGCCACTTGTGCTCGCCACATCTACCACCTTTTTCTTATTACCATTCACCTTCGTAGCCATGGCAGCTTTGGGTTGGTAACGAACCTTAGGGCCCATATTAGGTTTAGGAAAACCTCCTTTTCCCGGAACACTTTGATTGCCACTCTTACTTGCCTTCTTACCTTTAATCGTTTGAAAACCATCATCATCCTTATGTGCAGGCTGAGTATTAGGAGCAACATATCTAGGACAAGTACCCACAGTATGTCCAAAGATGTTACAAGTATCACATCGAGGTGGTTTCCATTCATATTCAACCCGGAGGCCAAGAGAAAACCCGAGCATCAAGTAATGGAATAGCCATAGTGAGACTCTCTTTAGAACCTCATCCGCTTTAACCTCAATTAGGCACCTTGCAAAACTACTACGGCCCTAAGATTCCAAGCACATTTGGTGGTATAAGAGTCTAACATTTTGGGAGTACCAATCAAAGTGGCTAAAGATCGAGACCATCGTCCGAAAACATAGCAAGAGGAACATCATGGAATTTAACCCACACCGGGATGTTTGTCAAATCCTCTTTAAGTAGATTAGTGTTAACCGTCCATGGTTTAAGTATAATAGGGACATTACGAATCATCCATGGACCGTTCTCAAGAACATCATCAATACCTTTTTTAGAATCAAACTTAAAGAAGAAAAAACCCTTAGTATTCATCATGACCTTACGAATTCCAAACTTACTCCATGCATTACGTACATAATAATCCATAACCGGGAAGGCAATACGCTTACCAAGAAAGTAACCAAAAAAGGTATTATCGAAACGTGAATTTACCTCTTGAATTACTTCCATCGGAACCGTCAAATCCACTCCGTCAGTTTTGTTGGTTGGTTCCAGTCTACGAAAGTTAGCTTTCACCCTCTTAGGGTCAGTAGAAACAACATCTATAAATGACGATGTCTTTAAATTGGCTTGGCTTGTAGGTGGACCAGAGTTAACATTAGCACACTTATGTCGAATATCATTAAGCATATTCACGAATTTTTGCGTCCTATCAACTCCCAAGTCTCCACCACTCTCACCATTCGGTTGATCACTCGTAGACTCAATAGCAGGAGAAGCAACTGGTTTTAAAGGTAACCCATCATCGCCTACTAACATAAGCTTCCCCTCTAAAATTTGTTGTTCAAAATCACGAATTTACTAGCCAAAGTAGAATCATGACCCCCCGGAGCGTCATGACTAGGGCTAGAAACAGGAGGAATCGGCTCCTTTTGTACTTTAGGACTTGACAAGCCCTCATTTGCAGCCAACGAGTTTAACTCCCCGCCATTCCCAACATTAGCAGGACCAGAAACGTTAGCCACATGGGGTGGCATGCTGTTATTCTCCTCTCCCAAAGTCGTCATCGCTAACCTAAACCCCAAGAACAAGTATCGACTAAAAAGAAACCAGAAGTACGTCAATTCTTCAAACAGATTAAAACCCTAGTTTAGCAAATAGGGTTTTTTAAGCCATAAATGCGTAAAGATTTGACCATGGTTAGATAATGAAGTCTCAAATCAGTTATGATAGTAATAGTGACAGCAGATCAAGAACCGACTAACAAGAAACCCTAAAAGACGATTATGAAGAAAACCCTAAAAAAGTTCAAGATCGATTCAAATCAGGCTTACACAAAACAGGGATAAAACTAGATCATACACAAGATATAATCCAAGATCAATTCTACTCGTGATGGGGAAGATTGAAGGTCGATCAAGAGGGGAAAAAATACGTTTTCTCCAAAATCGCCAAAGGGTTGGGAGAGTTTTTTTTAGGTTTTAACTTTTAACTTTTAACTTTTTTAAGAAAATGGTATATAGTGTTTGCTTGTTTACTAGGGCCAGGGGGTATAACATATGAAAGCTAACAACTATACAAGTGTTAGGACTTTTTAAAATCGAAATCTAGATCACATAAGAGAATCCACTATAGTGATTTATAAATATGTTTATAATATGATGAAGAGGTTCATACTTTTGCAAACCATGGTGGAAACCTATTTCATGCTTACTTGACATGAAAATGTCTAATATCTTGAACTTTTTCACAATTTAATATATTTGAGATATATTTAATGTTTATAAAGCTTTAAGAAATTTATGTGTAGTGAAAATAGGTTTATACGATCAAAAAGTTTAAAAAGTAATGACTTTGATCAATTATAAACTTTTATATAGGTCTACCATAATAAATGCCCTAAGTGGATAGTCTACATGTTTGAATTTGAGCTAAATTGATCCCAAACTGAATTGTTAATGGCATTAGAGCTTTGAGGGAAAGTTGTAAGTCTACTTTTATTTTATTATTACTAATAAGAAGTTTCTAGTTAGTAAAAAAAACGAGCTTGTAAGAACGATTAGCCACGGTGTCGTATGGTACTGGCATTTTGGTTTATACACGCTCACGGTTTCTACTTCACCTTTTAAAGTGAGCTTGTAAGTCGATCTCCAACCTATTAGTCGATACATTATTCATGGCCCATTAGTGTATTTGTAGGCATAACTGACTTATCTTAGTCTAGAATTATCTCTTAAACTATTTATTGATTGTGTGAATTAATGAGAATCAAAATATTATTAACCTTCCAATATAGTATCAAGCTAGTAACAATTCTCTCCTAACTTTTCTCAAAAAAATTCGCCCCTCCCTCCCTCTTCCTCAAAAACATTCGACTCTAAAAAACCATACCACCAAAATCGGCAACAATGGCTATCGACGACAACCTTCCTCCACCTACATCCGCCGATAAACTAATCCCTTTTAGCATCACCAACAAGGTTCCCGTTAAATTGAACCTTGAAAAGCACAACTACTACTCATGGAGCTCTTTCTTTAAGCTACATCGTAGGAGTCTCGGTCTTAAATCTCACGTAGAAAAGGAAGCCTCAACTAGTGATCCCGATCCGGAGTGGTGCAAACTTGATGATCCCATCAAGATGTGCATCGTTGGATCATTATGTGTAACTCTACAAGCACGAGTTATTTCCACACCAGGTAATGCAAAAGCCTTGTGGGATCATCTTCAAGGTTTATTTCATGATAATAAGGATGCTAGGGCCATTACTCTCGATAATGAACTCCATTCTATCAAGATTAGAAAGATGTCTATCAACGAGTATTGAACAAAAACAAAGTCTATCGCGGATAGACTTAAAAACTTGGCTCTTCGGTAAGTGAAAATGATTTAGCTATTTATGCAGTCAATAGACTTGATTCATGGTGTGGAAAACTAGAAGGGGGGTTGAATAGTTTTACCAATTTAAAACTTCCTTTTAAATATTTAGATCGACTTATGTCAATCTATTTGATTGTTTATGTTGGACATTGATAGATAGATATATAAACGTGTAATGAAAGATAAAGAGTAAGAAGCACATCACCACGACACAAGTATTTATAGTGGTTCGGCTACAAGGACACCTTCCTTGCCCTACTCCACTCCCCGAGTCACCTACTCGAGAGTTCGTAAACACTACACCAACTCCTTATGGCGGAGAAGTCTTCACAACGTTGCTTAACCTTTTTCCGGTACAAAGCTAAATACCGAGTTCTTTCACACCAAGGCGAACCACACCTAACACAACGTCGCCTACTCTTTATACGGTGCTAGGCTAACCACCGAGTTCTTTCACACCTTAGGAGAACTAATCCTTCACAACGTCTCCTACCCTTTATTAGGTACTAGGCTAGGTACCTAGTTCTTTTACACCTTAGGTGAACTACACCTTCACGACACAACACCTAATCTCAAGGAGATCTACTCCTTGTTACAACACCATCAAGGATATCACCATCCTTGTATATAAACAAATACATATATGTATAACGATGCACCTCATCGATTATACGACCTAGGCATTCTTCCCAAATGCTACTTGATTTGATTCTTTGGAATCCTTCACTAATGCCTTTGACACAACGCTTGGCACCCTTCACTAATGCCTTCGTCTTGACACCTTTAGCATCCTTCACTAATGCTTTGACACGGATGATGAGCACCTTTCACTAATGCTTTCATCTTGACACTTTCGGCATTCTTCACTAATGCCTTCAACCGAACATCTATGGAGAAAGGAAGAACTATCAACAAGATAACCTTAGTAGTCTTGATGATGACGAAGCATGGCAACTCATGGACTTTGAGCTTGCACGTCTTCAAGAGGTGGTGATCTTTCCTTTAGAAGGAACCTAGTAGATCACACTAAAACAAAAGACAAACTACATAGATCACTTAGATCTGAGGTTAGAGGGTTAGAATACTTTGGGAAGTATATATGAAAAGCACACCTAGAGAGGAAGAAATGGCTCTCATTTATAGAGGAAATTCTTCTGTTTCCCGGATCCCTAGGATCCCCACCACAGGGATCGGCTAGCACAAAGCTAGGGATCCGTGGTCCGCTCCTCTTTGCCCATGGGTATTTTTGGTTATGGGTCATGGGTTATGGGTAGATCCATGGTTTTCTTTCTAGATACAATGTATCTTAAGGATACAATGAACTTGGTTAAGTGGTATATATAAAACCATGGGTCAAAAACCATTTGCTAGTATTTACCCATTTAGTATATACTTGTATTTACCCAATTTAGCATACACATAGTTTTTACCCATTTTAGTATACTTAGTTTAAGTATATGTTTAACCCAATATGTAAACACTAGTTGTTTGTACATATGTATCTAAATCATAAAATCACTTATACTTGTTTTAGTGTTTTATGTGAAAGCGTAAGTGTGTTAGAAAACTATTAGTTCAAACCATTTACGATTTTATTTGTTTCCTTAAATGATCTTACTTTTGTTATCAACAAAACATTAGAAGATCGTAAAATATAAATAAACGCGTTTTACGGCTTATTTGTATTAACAATCTCCCTTTTGTTGATGACAAAACATAAGATTTTAAGGAAAAGCTAAAATTGTAAAAGTTTGAATTTGTAGTTTTACTTTCTTCTCCCCCTTTTTGTCGAAATAAAAAGTGTTAAAAGAAACTAACACAAAAAAATGTAAAAATGTAAAGAGAGCAAGTTACGGGAATGGTACTCGTCTTAACTCCCCCTTGACGAGTCCATCCCTTTGAAAAGGCGTCAAGGACATAACGTAAAATAAACTAATTGTGTTTGCAATTAGGTTTGCAAATGGTTTGTCTAAGTGACGAGAACGTGCTCCCCCTTAAATATTGCAATGTTGCAATGGGATGTCATGAAGTGTAACCCAAAATAGGATTAAGTTTGCAAATGATTTTGCAATGTCGTTTGACACAAAGCTCCCCCTAGCTTTATGGTGTCAATATCTTCATGTGTATTTTGAATAACTACAACACAAAGGTTAGAAAAACAAGAGTATAGTGCATAATTTCCTGCAAAAGAGACTCAAGTTAGTAGAAATTTGTGCTCTGTACCACGGATCCCACGGTTCCCTTCAAGGAGGATCCGTCTAGTTATCTGGAAGGATCGACTATCTTCTGCTTTCTTTGGTGAAGAAATGTCAAGGAATACTATTTGAGGGAATGAGATATATGTACAATATAACAAGCACAACACACACAATAATCATAGCATATAAGTATTCATTCAATAAAACAAGAGATACACAACCAAATCTCTAAAAACTAAGAGAATGAACTTTAGCCATATAAGTACTACTAATACTAATCTCATTTCAGGATTTAGAATGTGACAATGTGCTTAAGTCTAAGGATGGGTGGACTTGTTGAATTGATCCAACTTTGCAAGAAGATGATTGAACATGAAATGTATCTCATTTCATACTTCTTGAACAAGTCCTTGAGTTTTTAGACAATTTGGGCAAATATTGTCTTGGTTTGGCCCTGAAGGAAAAAGGATGTTTTGAGGGGGCTCAATGTGTGTTTGAGGGTCTTCATTTTGAGAAGTAGGGAGAGGTTCTAAAAATGAGGGTGGTAATGGAACTTCTTCCATATGATCAAGGTTGTTCCTTGTCTCCCATGATGGGCTAGTTGGTGTTGTAGGTGGTTCCCGATTCAATGAAAAGGTTGGTGAATGGGAGGTTCTTGGTGATGAATGAAACAATGAATATATGTTTGGATGCGGAAGAGGCTCATTCAATGAGTGTAGTTCATTCTCAATGAATGAAGGTTTTGATGGCTTGCTAGAACTATCCATGTTAGGTTTGGAACTAGATGATCCCTTTTCTAGTTGGAAAGATTTAATGCTAATCCTTGCGGTTCTCTTAGCTTTTGTTGGATGGGTTTGATGAGGTGGGATTCTAGAGTCATTATCTCTAATAGGAGATGTTTCGGTGGATGAAATTTCATGGATCATTTGGCCCTTTCTTTTGGATGATCCTATGTTTGAGGAGTTGTTGCTAAGGGCTTTAGTCATGGTGATGAAGGTGCTAATGTGAGCTTCTAATTTCTGATTTTTGAGAGGTAATTTAGGATGGTGCCATAAACATAAGATTGTTTGGTTTATAAAGAGTAATTTGAATTTGGGAATTAAATTCTTGACCACTTAGAAGACTAAGCATGCTCTTGAGGTTTTGATCAGCTCTAGGAGAATAATTAATGTATGCTAAGAGTGGTTAGATAATAAAAAGGTGACATGAGTTTGAATATAGAAACTGGTTTATGCTCTCTGCATCTACGGATCCCGCGGATCCCTATCAGTAGGGATCCGCCTGGTTAAAGACCAGGGATCCGACTATCAGACAAGGTCTAGGTGAAATTATTATGCTTTTGTAAGGTTTGATATTAATGGATTTCGAGGGTTTGACTTAATTTTGAAGTCTTTAGCTGTTGGATATCTCAAATCCTTAACCACAACAAGTAATGGTGCTTAATGATGGTTTTGGCCAAGAACATTTGACCTTGGGTAATCTAACTATATGTTTGACAATGATTCCATTTAATTTGATGAGGAGAAATGGTGATAACAAGTCCTAGAAGTCAGATGATGTCCTAATAGGTTTTTACTAAAGTCCTTAAAGATAAGAAGAAATGAAAAGCTAATTTTTTCCCTAATTTTGATTAAAAAATGATTGAGATCAATTTGCTAAAATTGAAAGATATAGCTAACTAAGTGCTATCAATCGTGATGGATAATGTGTGAGTGTTGGAGCGCAAATATGGTGGGTTTTGACTAGTTGAAAAAACAAGGATATTTCAAAGATGTATCCTAGATAAGCCATGGATGAGAGTGAAGTTTTCAACTATAAGAGAAAGACTTAGTTGGCTCTAGTATCTTGTGTTTGACTTGTTTGAGGTGATCTAGTAGATTATTTTGAAGTATCTAAATCAGATTGTATATCGATACCACGGATCCCACGGTTCCCTCGGGAGGGATCCGTCTAATATAATTGGGATCCGCCACCGCAGATCGAGGCTTTCAAGAATGTGCAATTTTGCACTTCTTATTAAATGCTTCTCCTAGTTGTTTCTAAGGGGAATAAATGCAAGAACACAACTAATATAATTAATAACAAAGTAGGAAGAACTAAAATTCCTAAAGTGAGTGACGACGACCACTCCAAGAGATCGTAAAATCTCATTTTCCAAAACACAAGTTTTAGTGCCAAGGTATGGCAATACCTACATACTACAAGTATAGTTTAAAATGTTTACAAACCATTGTTTGAGATTGTTTTATCATACACTAGATTCCTAAGGTATTACCTTTCTTTTCCTCCTTCACTTCTTCACCCGTCCTCCACTCGTTATCGAACTATCTTCGCTTCTTCTTCCTCAAGAAATTGGCGAAGCATTTGAAGATTCCCTTGGTTTGTTGCCATTCGGGTGATTCATTAGGGATGTTTGGCAATGGGTTAATGTAGTCCAAGGGTCAAGATCGATATTTTCAAGTGGGTTGCTACTACTACCCTTCACCTCCACCTTTCCTTGCCCTCTCTTTCGTCCGAGGAATCCGTGGGTGGGTGTGGCCTCTTGCCTTCCACCATAAACCTTGTTGTTCTACCCTCGGTTAATGGTACCATAACCTTATTGCAGAAGTTATGATCCAATGATTGTGGAGAAGGGTCTAATGCAAAGATGAATTTTGCAAGACGGGTTAGAAGCATTGCATATGGAAGCACCATCTTGTCCATGCTTCTTACACTTGCCATTCTCTTGATCATGTAGTAGGCAATGTTGAAGCGGGTCTCGGTCACAAGACAATAGATCATGAATCTTAGACATGCGTTAGGGTGATCCTTGTTTCCTACTAGACACACACATTCTCCCTTATCACATCTTCCCATTTTCTATATAATGCAAACATCTCCGAAGCTCCATTTGAAAAGGATCCCTATAGATCACTTTCGACTTTCTAGTCACCCTGAAGGAGATGCTCTTGGCATAAACACGGTGTCCCTTACGGTGGTTGCTTCCGGATTATTGTGTGATAAATGTCATGATGATCAACCATACAGTGTAGCTCCGCAACCACCATTCATTTGAATACATGCAAACACCATCGGATGGAACCCTATTATTCTTCCAAACTCCTCAAGTGAAAGAGTGTACTCATGTCCATTTATGGTGAATTCAATTGAGATGGACCCATCATCATTTCTAATTATACCCATAGTCTTGTAGAACTCAAGCACAAAGACCGGGCAAATTTGTTCGTTTATGTCCAATAAACAATCAAACCCAATAGTTGCAAAAACTTCCTTTATGTCAGTGTTTGCAAGAAATGATGGATCAACAACTCTACCTTCATGAAAGAGTCTCCTTTCGAGCAACTTGAAGGCTTTTCTATCGTCCGGACTTAAGCCATTTTTCCTATGATACATGGGTATGTAGTGGGCGGTGTCTTGGTAATCTTGTTGCTTGTTGCTAGGCATGATATTCCTAAACAATACAACCCAATGTGGTGTTAATGATGAATAGTAGCCTAGAGGGTTTGATCACAATTTTTCTCTCATCATCTTTGTTGAGTTCAAGAAATGTGTTTAATTTGTATTAACAATGTTAATTCTTTGATTTAGATTATCTTAGAAAACAATGTGGTGACAAATTATAATAAACCCATTTGAACCCAACTCTTAAAGATGAAGAAATTGTAATTCTAAGAATCAAGGAATTTAAAATAACAATGTAGTGAAGATTATACTTATACAAGTGATTGTTAGACTTGAGATGAATGATCAATTTGCTCCTATGAACAGTACCTGGGTTTTTGTTCGTGAGTCATTGAGGTGAGTATTATTGTGGAACATCCACAGTGATCATTCTTGATCATATATTGTCTTCTGTTGCACGGATCCCGCGGATCCCTCTCATTTGGGATCCGGCTAGTGTAAACCGAGGGATCCGGCATAACATCAAAAATCAGCTCAAACATTCCTTGATAACTAAGGTTTGGGAATTCTAAAAAACCTAATGTTTTGGTGTTTAAGGTTCTAAAACTTGTGATTTGAGGTTTTTGAAAATTCAGTACTATTCCTATTAGACAAGGTTCCATTTTCAAAAATTAGTCATAATTCTTGGGAACCTTTTCAAACATTATAATAAAATCCCATTTTATTATAACATAAGAAATTTCACATGAAAATTTATAGACATAGATGAAGTGTCAATAAATTATTTGTGATGAATAATGATAATGGTTATCAAATAACCAAGATGTCATTATTACAAAATCATAGTGTAGTTTCTACAAATAAGTCGAAGAATACTATTTTTGATAATGACTTTAATATAGAAAACTATTAGAACAATTACTAATCAATCATGCAACTATGATTTCAATAATAAAATTAAAAGCAAGTGATTATTAATCATACCTTGGCTAAATATTCTTTTTGCGAAAGGAAATATTTAGATAAGTTCTTTATGCTCTTCTTGGTAGCTCCAAACTCAAGTATGGATAATGCTTTTTTTTTTAAATGTTAGAGCATTCTATCATTGTCCAACAATAAACAATATAGTGATTTTAAAATATGATGAATATAATCCTTCTTTGTAGTTTTCAAATATACACGGATCATATTGAGTCTTTAAAGAACAGTATACTTTAAGAAACTTGGTAACGAAGCTCTGATGCCAATTGTGGAAAACTAGAAGGGGGTTGAATAGTTTTACCAATTTAAAACTTCCTTTTAATTATTTAGATCGACTTATGTCAATCTATTTGATTGTTTATGTTGGACGTTGATAGATAGATATATAAACGTGTAATGAAAGATAAAGAGTAAGAAGCACATCAACACGACACAAGTATTTATAGTGGTTCGGCACAAGGACACCTTCCTTGTCCTACTCCACTCCCGAGTCACCTACTCGAGAGTTCGTAAACACTACACCAACTCCTTATGGCGGAGAAGCCTTCACAACGCCGCTTAACCTTTTTCCAGACAAAGCAAAATACCGAGTTCTTTCACACCAAGGCAAACCACACCTAACACAACGTCGCCTACCCTTTATACTGGCTAGGCTAACCACCGAGTTCTTTCACACCTTAGAGAACTAATCCTTCACAACGTCGCCTACCCTTTATTAGGTACTAGGCTAGGTACCTAGTTCTTTCACACCTTAGGTGAACTACACCTTCATGACACAACACCTAATCTCAAGGAGATCTACCTTGTTACAACACCATCAAGGATATCACCATCCTTGTATATAAACAAATACATATATGTATAACGATGCACCTCATCGATTATACGACCCAGGCATTCTTCCCAAATGCTACTTGATTTGATTCTTTTGCATCCTTCACTAATGCCTTTGACACAACGCTTGGCATCCTTCACTAATGCCTTCGTCTCGACACCTTTAGCATCCTTCACTAATGCTTTGACATGGATGATGAGCACCTTCACTAATGCTTTCATCTTGACACTTTCGGCATTCTTCACTAATGCCTTCAACCGAACATCTATGGAGAAAGGAAGAACTATCAACAAGATAACCTTAGTAATCTTGATGATGACGGCATGGCAACTCATGGACTTTGAGCTTGCACGTCTTCAAGAGGTGGTGATCTTTCCTTTAGAGGAACCTAGTAGATCACACTAAAACAAAAGACAAACTACATAGATCACTTAGATCCGAGGATAGAGGTTAGAATACTTTGGGAAGTATATATGAAAAGCACACCTAGAGAGGAAGAAATGGCTCTCTATTTATAGAGGAAATTCTTCTATTTTTCCCCGGATCCTACCACAAGGGATCCGCTAGCACAAAGCTAGGGATCCGTGGTCCGCTCCTCTTTGCCCATGGGTATTTTTGGTTATGGGTCATGGGTTATGGGTAGATCCATGGTTTTCTTTCTAGATACAATGTATCTTAAGGATACAATGAACTTGGTTAAGTGGTATATATAAAACCATGGGTCAAAACCATTTGCTAGTATTTACCCATTTAGTATATACTTGTATTTACCCAATTTAGCATACACTTAGTTTTACCCATTTTAGTATACTTATTTTAAGTATATGTTTAACCCAATATGTAAACACTAGTTGTTTGTACATATGTATCTAAATCATAAAATCACTTATACTTGTTTTAGTGTTTTATGTGAAAGCGTAAGTGTGTTAGAAAACTATTAGTTCAAACCATTTACGTATTTTATTTGTTTCCTTAAAATGATCTTACTTTTGTTATCGACAAAACATTAGAAGATCGTAAAATATAAATAAACGTTTTTACGGCTTATTTGTATTAACACATGGTTTGCCACTATCGTTAAAATTATCGGTCTCCGTGAACCTCTCCCCACGTTTGAAACGACACGCAACATGTTGCTTTTAGAGGAGTCCTCGATGAATTAAGAAACCAATGTATGTACTACTTTTGATAGTAGTTCCTCGTCCCAAACTATTCTTGTGACCACAAATTCTTCAGAACAAAAAGGTAACCTCAATTCTCAATCTAATATATATCAAAGTTCGCTTCGAATTGTGTAATCATTTTAACAAGGGACTTGTAAATTGGGATCGTTGCAAGTTTATACATGATCACCAAACAAGGTGAGATTAACATCTAAACCAAGTGTGGAAACAACTTTAGTTAGCGCCAACATCACAAGTTCCACACTATAATGTGTTGTGGCTCTCTCCGGGTTTACACCAGGGCCCGTGGCCCAACAAAGAACATCTCCAACCTCTTGCCTAACTCACAACCCCACCCAATGGCCTTTGTCTATTCCTTTTACACGTCCCAACAACACCACCACCAATTTCACCGCCTAACCACTATTTGTGCCCAATACCCACCACAACAGCCCTCTACTCGCCCAAAACCAACAACCCAACAACACCGGTCAAGGACTTCTCGAACCCGCTCATGCACCTTACCCGTCACAAGCTACATCACTACATAGTGCTTTTAGCACTATAACTTTGCAAGACCCGACATGGAACATAGATACAGGTGCCTCTTCTCATTTAAATTCTAATGCAAGTAATTTAAGTACTATTTTTAATAAACACTTATTCCCATTTGTACACGTTAGTGATGGTAATTCTATTCCCGTTACGAATACAAGACATAGCATTATTCCTTCTCTTCATTGACCCTTCCAACTTCATAATGTACTTGTCAACCCTAATATCATAAACATCTTTTTTTTTTCATTCATCAGTTTACTAGGGATAATAATTGAACTATTGAATTTGATGATTTTGGTTTTACTGTCAAGGATTTCTTGAGTCGCCATATCCTCCTTCGATGTGACAATTCCGGTGATCTATATCCGATTCCCAAGCCGTCAACTATCCCTACTGCTATACTCTCCACGAGTTCCTCCACGTGGCATCAACATCTCTGTCATCCCGGTGACGAAGTGCTACAGTCTCTTGTTTCACGTCAATTTATTTCATGTAATAAAGAAAGATCTAAACATGTTTGTCACGCTTGCAAACTTGGAAAACATGTGAAGCTTACTTTCCATGGTTCAGATTCTATTGTTGAAAATTGTTTTGATATTATTCATTTTGATTTATGGACTTCTCTTATTGTTAGTTCTAGTGGTTTTAAATATTATGTTCTTTTTCTGGATCATTTCTCTAGGGATGATCATTTCGACCCATATCCTAAAATCGTACCAGAACCCGATTCCCTATATACGGTACGGTACCATGACTAGGAAATAAGGTGAAAAAAACCGGGACCACTAATTGATGACGGACCGTACCAAATCGAAATTCTTTAAAAAACGGTGAAAACCGATTTTCCGGTGCCGTATCCGAATCCTGCCTCGATGCGGTAACGGTACCACTAGTTTATGCTCGGGAAAAAATCGGTACCACTAATTCGGTACGAGATCGGTACCGTGCTCATCCCTACATTTCTCTCATTACTTGTGGATTTATCCTCTTCGTTCTAAATTTGACATGTTCTCTAAATTTTTGCATTTTCGTACTTACGTTAGAAAAAATTTAAAAGTGAAATTAAAAGTTTCCAATGTGATCATGGTGGTGAGTTCGATAATAATCGCCTTCACACACTTTTTGCCAATCATGGTATCCAACTTGGATTTTCTTGCCCAAAAACCTCTCAACAAAATGGCAAGGCAGAACGAATGATACGAACAATTAATAATGTCATTCGTACGCTATTGTTTCAAGCACACCTACCCCCTCCTTTTGGGTCAAGGCCCTTCATATGGTTGCTTATCTTCTTATCCTTCTACCTTCAACTGCTATTAATAACGAAATCCCCTTGATAAGACTTTTCAACAAAGAACCTAACTACTCCCGTTTAAGCATATTTAGGTTTCTATGTTACCCCCACCTTCACTCACCCCACAAACTTGCGCCACGTGCCACCCCATGTATCTTCTTGGGTTTTCATGCTTATCACTCTCGTTTTCGTTGCTTAGACCTTGAAACAAACAAAATTATCTTATCTCGACATGTCACCTTCGACGAAACACAATTCCCCTATCGATCCATAACACCCATGTCCCCGCCATCCTACACATTCTTAGATCACACGCCTTCCCTTCTCCTCTCTCACGTTCTCACTAACCCCGCACCTCCTCCCATACCTTCGTACCACCAAACTCAACACCAACCCAATCCTCCAATCCATGCAACCTAAGACCACCACCATCTCAATTCCCTCCGAAGCCCAAAACCACAACCAATTCAACTCCCCAACCCATGGTATGACGCAACACCACTCAGTTACACCCCTTATACTTTCCAGCCCATTAACGCATGCCCAAAACAACACCAAAGTAACCCATCCCCGCAAACCAATACATTCCAGCCCATTAACGCAGACCCAGCGTAAATTTCATGCTGATGGGACTTTGAGCCGCTATAAGGCCCGTTTGGTTGCTAATGGAAGCAGCCAACAACTTGGTATTAATTGTGATGAGACATTTAGTCCGGTTGTCAAACCGACTACCATCCGCACTGTTCTTAGCCTTGCAGTGTCTCATAGATGGCCCGTTCACCAGGTTGACGTTAAGAATGCATTTCTTAATGGTGATTTATCTGAGATTTTCTACATGTATCAGCCTCTTGGATTTGTTGATTCACGGTACCCTGACCATATTTGTCTTTTGCAGTGATCTCTATATGGGCTGTAGCAAGCGTCTCATGCTTGGTTTTAGCGATTATAGGTTATGCCTCAGCAGAAAGTCCTTGAGAAGGGCCGTCACATAACCTCTTAGCAGGATTAGAAGATATGTCAGCGGTAGGGGAGGAAGGGTTCTCTTTCCTCTTTAGCGGAGGACCGGAGGCAGTGTCTTCAATAGCTACAGCAGTAGCTTCCAAGGCTGGTTCATCCCCAGCATTAGCACCAACATCTTCATATCCAAAAAGATCATTAACACCAGCCTCTAATTCACTATCAGTAAGGGGAAGAGCAGTGGGGAGTAGTGGAACCGTATGCCTAACAGTAGCTTCCAAAATCCTAGGTTCCCCTTCACGACGGTTACGCCCAATGACCCTCACCTTCATAGGATCGGGACATTGAATGTAATCAGTCAAATTCATCATTGCAAAAAGATAAAGCAGGTTAAAAGATAAACAGGCAAAGAAACCAAGGAAAATAAACGCATGGCAGAAAACTCACCCGTTCCGTCATCATTAAGAAATTCAGGATACATGTCCTTACCCAATGGATAAAAACGACTTAAGCCAACCCAGCAGTGGAATGTGTCAGGGAACTTCCGAAAAGGGCGGGGTGGGCAACAAGAGTCGCATAAGCGTCCATATTATACTCATCAGCCAGAGGAGCAGGATCCTTAAGAAGAGTTCTATTCGGGTTCCATGGAAACATAACAGGACAAGCGAAGTCATCAACCCATAAAAAATGAGCATTCCAACCCTTCAAAGAGTCAAGGGGTTTAGTGTAAACAACGGGAGCGCCATCACATTTACTAAAGGATATCCAACCTTTATTCTTAGAATTCACATAAAAACAGCGAAATAACCAGTAGTTAGAGAAATACCATGGACGCGACCCCAAGATTTCAAAATGGGAAACCTTGGTCGCACTTATAACTGAAAGCTGAGTAATATTAATACAGTAATACCTAACAAGATCCACAAGGAAAACTGATAGCGGAAGGCGAAAGTTAGCATAATCAAAAAACCTATCTTATTCTTGGGACGCTCGTGCATAGTCTGGTTAGGCGAAGGAAGCTCGCGCTGAACATCAGGAGGAATATGAAACCTGCCGCAAAAGGTTTCAAAGGCTCCTCGGAAAAGATGAAATTTAATATCTGTAATAGTACCCATGACAGACGAATAAAAGTCAAGATTTGACCCGATAAGCGAACGGATTCCCTTTTAAAAGAAAAGGAAGAAATGGCGACAATGGCGAAAAATAACAAAGAAAGAAAAGTGAAATGGTAAAAACCAGGCACAATATTTATACTCGAGGTATATCCAGCCCAAGATATCATAAGATGACCACACGTGCTGGCAAAAGTCCAGTTGAATGGATAGATCAAAATTAAGAGATAAGGATGACAACACGATGGGTGTCCCACTCGGTCAAATCAGACAGAAGATGAAAAGCCTAGAAGTGTCCACGCCGTACGTCCCACATTCCAAGAAAGAAAGCGTCAGAGAGACACTTCGAAAGTGCGGAAGAAAAACCATTTAGTTACTTTAAGTCTAGTAACATTCCTCGCACGCGACAAATTATCCGCACGCAATGAATAAAATAGACTGGGAAGACTTGATGACGTATACCACGTACAACAGGCCTATTGGGCTCATCTTGTGCTATACGCATTTCGGGCCAAGGCCTAACAATAAAACAATCACAAATATCGGATCGCCAGTAAGCCCAATAACAAGATTGGCTACTGTCCGGACTCAAAGACGCACGCAGAATGCTTAGCGGACCAAATCCATGACCGCAAAAGGTGTTCTGTGTCCGCATCCGCGATTACTACGGAACCTTGCCCGACAAGGGTCCCACTCCGGCCACTAACTTTTATAAGCGATATGTTAGGAAGCCCTAGCATTATCATCGCCTATAAAAGGAGTCCTAATCCTCTAATAAGGTACAATTTTCTCTCACATAATAACACACACATCTTTATTATCTCTGACAAGAATGTATACTTACTCTCACGTCGGAGCTTAATCGTGGGGTCCATTCCCACGGTAAGGCTAACGGTTTACTTTCACTTGTGTAGGGATTCAATCTATCACTTTGATTAGTACAGATTTAGTCCTTCAGTAGCTTGTTGGTCCAACACAACACACATCCTATACACATATTCTAACTCGTCACACTTTTGTACTAACACCCATTAACCAAGCACACCCTTAATACTTCCAACACCCACTAATGGTGGAATAAAATCTTCACTCTTTATTATAAACTAGTTGGATACCCGCGCATAGTGGCGGCGAAGTATAGTTATATGTGTTTTACTTACCTGCTTAGTAAATTTGTTTCACAACACTCCGAATGTATATGTGTTTGCTTGGGTTTCCCGTCGCTTTCCCTTGACATCATTATTCCCGCATATATAAAGACCCTCGTAATCTCTTACCCGTCAAAAACTCTCCCCAAAAGTATATGGGTTTGACGAATCAAGATTGGATTGATTGAAATAAACATTAAAGTTGTAAAAACTTGAATCAAAATAAATAAACCAACTAAAAATGTAAAATCTAAAAACTTATAAAAATATATCATAATGGATGTTGAATTATTGAGCACAAAATTTTAAAAATATGGTGAAATTAGATTATAAAAAAATAAATAGATAAAAAGATATTTAAGTTTGAAAATAAAGGTGAATTTTTTGTTAGGAAGTGACACATGTCACCCAATGATTGGAGCGCGTTATCTTAATTTTTTGTTATGAGTTAGGTTTGTAGTTTGTTAAGAAGTGACACATGTTATCTAATGATTGAAGCTCTTTATCTTAATTTTTGGTTAGGAGTTAAACTTAAAGTTTGGATTGAATTATCCATGCATTATAATGTAGTATAGATATAGATTAGTTGGATACCCGCGCACAGCGCGATAAGTATAGTTATATGTGTTTGCTTACCCGTTTAGTGAATTCGTTTCACAATACTCCGAATGCATATGTGTTTGTTTGGGTTACCTGTAGCTTTCCCGTGACATCATTATTCCCGCATATAGAAATACCATCGCAATCTCTTACCCGTGAAACACTCCCCCCAAAAGTATATGATTTTGACGAATCACGATTGTATTGATTGAAATAAAGGTTAAAGCTGTAAAAATTTGAATTAAAATAAAATAAACCCACTAAAAATATTAAAACTAAAAACTTGCAAAAATATATCAAAATGTATGTTGAATTAAAGAGCACAAAATTTTAGAAAATATGGTGAAATTAGATTGTAAAAAAAATAAATAGATTAAAAAAATATTTTAATTTAAAAATAAAGATGAATTTTTAGTTGAGAAGTAACACATGTCACTTTATAATTGGAGTTCTTTATCTTAATTTTTAGTTGTTAGAAGTTATGCTTAGAGTTTGTTAAAAAGTGCACATGTCATCTAATTATTAGAGTTCTTTATCTTAATTTTTGGTTAAAAGTTAGACTTGAAATTAAGATTGGTTTATACATACATTATATAAATACTAGTCGGATACCCGCGCATAGCGACGACGATAAGTATAGTTATATGTGTTTGTTTACCCATTTAGTGAATTTGTTTCACAACACTTCGAATGTATATGTGTTAGCTGTATGTGATTGTTTGGGTTACCCGTAGCTTTCCCGTGACATCATTATTCCCGCATATAGAAATACCATCGCAATTTCTTACCTGTTAAACACTCCCCCAAAAGTATATATGATTTTGACGAATCAAGATTATATTAATTGAAATAAAGGTAAAAGTTGTAAAAATTTGAATTAAAATATAATAAACCCACTAAAAATATAGAAACTAAAAACTTATAAAAATATATCAGAATAGATGTTAAATTAAAGAGCATAAAATTTTAAAAAATATAGTGAAATTAGATTATAAAAAAAATAAGTAGATAAAAAGATATTTCAATTTGAAAATAAAGATGAATTTTTAGTTGAGAAGTGACACATGTCATTTTATAATTGAAGCTTTTTATCTTATTTTTTTTGTGGTTAGGAGTTAGGCTCGGAGTTTGTTAAAAAGTGACATATGTCATCTCATGATTGGAACTTCTTATTTTAATTTTTGGTTATGAGTTAAGCTTGAAATAAGATTTAGCATTCACCATTGAAAATTTTCAATAAATATGTAGACTATGTTTTGGCAACACTAGTCACCATTCACCAACACCTCCGCACGTTCTAATCTTTCCGTTTACTTTACAAGGCCACGTCAATTCCATGCTAAAGCTGACGGAGCTCCTCCTGTCAAACGGACTACATGTCTCGTTCTTAATATCCGCTAACGACCATTTCCGTCTCTCTAGCTACACAACTGTCCACTCACGCCTTAGCATCTACCCAGGTTTCCAGTTTCATGTCATCAAGGGTTTATGTGATGGTCCCATGAATTCGGTCGAAAATATTAGTCTAATGTTGGTTGATTCCTTGCCTAAAGTTGCTAAACCTTTGCTTCGGGACTTGCTTCTTGATTCTCATGTGACTTGTTTGATTGCTGATGGAATCATGGGGTTTGCACTTGATGCTGCTCAAGGTACAGGAGTCCCGGTTTTGTTTTTTCGGACGATTAGTGCGTGTGCTTTCTGGGCTTACTTTTGTATCCCAGATCTCATTAAGTCCGGTGAACTTCCGTTTGAAGGTATTTACGTACTCCAATAAGTTTACATGGCACGTCTAAATTTGCGTTAGTAAGTTAAATTTAGTATTAATGGTTAACTGAAATTGCATTCTTTAACCAATTAAAGTAAGTTTAAGATCATGTGGCGGAGAAATTTGGCGGTGATATGCACACCACGATAAGTGATGTGCACGCTACAAGTATGTATATGTGGTGTTGTACCATGAGTATTATTAATACATAATTTTGTAGTGTGCACATCACTTGTTATGGTCTACATAGCAATATATCACCTCCTCTTTTAGACAACTATAGGTGTTGTTTCTATATTAAGACGCATCGAATATTTATCTATGACACAAAATTTTCAATATAAATCAAATAGCGTGTGTGTTCTTTCTTTTGAAAACGTCACATAAATCAATTACATCCTTACTAAAAACGTCATATAAACTTAAAAGTGCTGGTTCGACCCCTACATGTACCAAAAATGACCCGTTAGAGGGATGTGTATCTAACCCCTTTAATTAGATTGCTTAATTAGAAGTGCTGATATAATAAATTGTTTAAAATAAGCTTGATGCGTGTTAAATGTTAATAAGCATAAGTTAAAGAATTTAAATAAGAAGCTCCAAACAACTTCACATCAATTAAAAGTAATATCATGGTTGAGTGGCCGGGGTTAATGATATCTGAATTTTGTTAAAATTTGAAGGTAAAAACATGGATGAACGAATAGTGAATGTAAAAGGAATGGAAGGATTCCTTCGTCGACGTGATCTTCCTAGCTTTTGTCGTTCTAGCTTAAACAACCAAACTATGCAATTAGTTACTAGCATAACACGCCAGACGCGAGAGGCTCATGCACTCATCCTTAACACCTTTGATGATCTTGAAGGCCCTATTCTCTCTCACATAAAAAAGCATTGCTCCAATATCTACACTATTGGACCACTTCATGCTCATCTAAAAGCACGATCCTTATCTAAATCCACATTATCAAATAGCTTGTTACAGGAAGACAAGACATGTATCGGTTGGCTTGATCAACAAGCACCAAAATCTGTGTTGTACGTAAGTTTTGGTAGCATAACAAGATTAACAAGGGACCAACTTATCGAGTTCTGGCATGGTTTAGTCAACAGCAGAAAACCATTTTTGTGGGTCATTCGAGAGGATCTAGTTTTGAACAATTATGATGAGGGTATACCAAACGAGCTAAAGGAAGGTACTAAAGAAAGAGGCTACATAGTTGGGTGGGCTCCACAAGAAGACGTGTTAGCCCACCCATCTGTATGTACTTTTTTGACACATAATGGGTGGAACTCGACTCTGGAGAGCATAGTTGAAGGAATACCAATGGTGAGTTGGTCATCTTCTGGAGATCAACAAGTAAATAGTAGATTTGTCGAGGCGGTGTGGAATTTAGGATTAGACATGAAGGACACATGCGATAGAAAGATAGTCGAGAATATTGTAAAAGAAGTAATGGAGGTCCGGAAGATGGAGTTTACAGATGCCGCCCTTCGTATGGAGAACTTAGCAAAGAAATCCGTGAATGAAGGAGGATCATCTTATAGCAACTTAAATCGTCTAATTGAAGACATCAAAATGATGGATGTTCGATCAAAAGATCCATAAGTAAATATCATGATGTTCATAAATGAATCTTACTAGAACGTTAATTTTCAAATGGTCAATAAGTAAATGTCATGATGTAACATGCTTTTAAAGTTCATATATGTGATTGTAAGACTGTTATTTTTCTTCATCATGTTGTAAACATTTTCTACTGAAGCAAACACCATAATTAGCATGTATATCATACAGCATGATATCAACCAAAGTAGCTGAGTACCATTTGCTGGTAAATTAAATCGACTTGCAAAACTTGATATGCTGAGCTTTTTATAGCTTTTTGAAGTCGGTAAAGCTAAAACTATACTGACATGCCTTAAAAATGGATGATATCTAATTATTTTTTTTTTACGATTTCTTGAAACACAGTTGGGCTTATTATGGTCTTCTAAAATCTGAACTATATATATAAGGCCATAGATACTTCGCACACTTAGAGAAGTATAGAACTATTGATATACTAAAATTGACCATTTCATTACTTTTCGACGTTATAATGAGTGGAAAACTTAAGCGAGTATTCTTCTTGCCTAAAAGGAAGTGGAAAACTAATTAAGCGAGTATTCTTCTTGCCTAAAAGGAGTATAATTCCGGTATATACCAGCTCCTACATTTACTCTATATAGTTCGTCCAACCATATCGAACAAACTAATTTTTCACTACTATTCTTCTTTACAATGGACCAAAAAGCATTAACACAACCAAATCAAACCCCCACAAAGTTTATTGATGTACAAACCACACCCGGAAATCACTCATTTAAACCGTTAACTCATACAAATCATATCATATGATTGTGTAAATATGCATAGACTGAACGAAAAAGAAAATTATCTAGGACTAGTAACTGGGGAAGCATGAATTTGGGACATAAGTAATGGTGTACGTCGTACCCACTACAAGTCCCATTACCCCA
>CM040239.1:107290860-107369989 GCA_022545495.1 Chrysanthemum lavandulifolium | reverse complement strand
AAAGCCAAGCATGTGACCTTGATATGCCTTGTTCCATGTCGAAATTCAAGCAAGCAACTTTTGATGTGCCTCCCGAATTTCGGATCCCAAAGACTTCTAGACGGGGAATGCGTAAAGTAGTGAAGCCATGTAATGTTCCCATCGTTACTTCTACAGATGTTAAGATTGACACTAAAGTTAGCGGGTCAAACCTAGAAGCAATGCAGAAGACTAGGATTACGCAAACTAAAAGTGTTCATGATAAGGAAGTGAAAGAACACCATAGGGACAAGAAGTTTGATTTGAACAAAAAGAATCATGTTAGTTCTAGTATTAGCTCTAAGCGTCATGAAATTAATTCAAGGCCTCATCTTGTCGCAAAACATGTAAAAATGTTTATTTTATGGTAATCATGATCAATGTGATGTGTTATTTCGAGGTCTAAGATTCATAACCCGCTTAAGAAAGTTTGGAGAGCGAAAACAGTTAAGCAATCTTGAAACCTACAGGAATGTGTTTACAAATGTAGGATTTCGGGAAGCCCATGTGTCGAATATTAACGAATGGCAAACCTTACCCTTTAGCTAGATCCACTATGCCTAGAATAGTGCTGTTAAGGTTTGGAAGCCAACGGGTAGAATAATCCCATTAAGCACAAAATGTCATTTGACTAAGTCTCGATGCTTCTACTAGTTCGACTCCTAGGGATAATGCCATTGCATCTAGGGTTTTTTTGATTCAAAGACTGTTTGTGCTAACCAAAAGGAACCCATCAAGACGTGGGGATCCAATGTTTCCAATTCTGTCTTCGTCATTGTCCAAAGCGGTCGTATAAATCGTCCCTTGGTATTTGGATTCGGCGGCTCTAAACATATGACTGGGTTCTTAACAATGACGTCTGCTCAAATCGCTCAGCCTCGTACTTCATCATAATGGCGTCGCAGATAACACTTGTGCCCGTTCCTCATAGAAAAGAAAAGTGTGCGCTCTTACGCTTTTATCTTCGCCTAATGAGAAATTCTCTCATGAATGGCCATACTCATCTATATTGTTCATCAACAAGCTTCATGTTTTTCCACGCTCATTCGGTCATCAAGTGGATCTCGCTCATTGGTGTATACTCTTATTCACTTGTTAAATCAAAATGGCAACTTCGGATGCAATTTTTGAGGGGAGAAGAGTGAATATACTACATGATGATGGATGTTTGAATAATGGTTATACGACTTAATTTTGATGATGATGAGTGTATATTCTTTTGATGAAGAGTGAATATACTAAGGATAACTGGATTCATTGTTTTCAAAGATATGTTTGATGTGTACTTTCAACCTCAGAAGAATGTTGATCATCCACAATCAAGCTCATGCTCCGGTTTCTATTGACTCAACCGGTTCACCATCTAAGAAGTACTTCTTGGAATTCTCAAGAAACCTTATCTCCGCTATTTCACAAGGCGTTTATAATGACTATCATGATATTGTAAGTTGCACTATTGAATAATGATCCGCTCTTTGGTATTCCCCGTGCAAATCTTCACGGATTGTTGTTCATGGATAATGATCCGCTTTTGGTATTCCTTTGCCAAATCTTTACGGATTATAGTTCATCTCATTGCACGCTATAAATCAACCACATGAACATTAAGGAAAATGCCTACCTCATTCGCTCGAAGACATTTGTGGTGAATCTTCCAGATCGGTCTCTACATGTATACCTTTAGGAAGAATGCATTAATGTTGAGAAATCATTTGTTCCGGTTCATTCGGTGGATCGACGTACATCCGTTGTAATGCTTATTCACGTGTTGGGCATTGACACAAGTCGATTACTTGAGTTAATCAATTATCACTTATTTGAGATTGGAGTTAAATTTCAAAGGCGTGTTCTTATTTGATAACTTGCTCGGGCTAAGAATTTTAAGTTGAAGACTTGGTTTATCTAGTTACCGGTGTCGGGATGGATGGTTGAAGATCCGTTAACTATCACTTTAAGGAGTTACGTGGTTTTACTCGATGATACACGAATATGACGTTGTGGATAATCGCAAGAGGTGTTAAAGTCTCATACTTTGGTTGAGTATTGAGTACTTAGAGATTTGCTTGAAGCATAAATTCTATTAACCGTTTCTTCCAACATTAGTGCAAGCTTAAGATGCAAATGCAAATTCTTCTTCGCCCAAGTTTGGTATATCGTTTTCTTCATCGGTGGTCACTCAAATTGTCTACATATAGGTTGATAAAGATAGTCGAGAGAGTTTCTATCGCAGGTGGTCCTATGGCTCTCGGACAATCCAGCTCGACCTCACTCAAAAAATTCCCATTGGTTCATCCCTTGTACCAAATCCTCTCCAATACTCCATATGTACCTCCATCAAGATGATTTAAGGAAATTGTTCAATCCAATGTTTGATGAACACTATGAAACAAATGTCGATGAAATGTCAAATCCATCAACAGAGGTCGCTCCTATCCTCGCTGAATGAAGTCAACCCTTCGCCTCAATCTCATTAAGTCAAGAAGCTGCTGCGATCAATCGAGTCTCATCAACAAATCATCAATCTTCGATTGTACATCATGGAACTGTCCGCATCAATGATGAAGTTAATCCCTTTGCTACCCTCAAGATGCTCCATTTGAAAACATATTTGCTCCCGAATCTTCATCGAACCATCTTCTTCGGAGACATCGACTCGCTACTTCAGTCCCTCAACAACTACCTCATGAACACCTCGGAAAATGGACTCACGATCATCCATTAGACAACATCATTGAAATCCCTCTCGTCCAAAGATCCACACGGAAACAACTTGCAACCGATGCCTTATGGTGCTTCTTCAACTCGTACTCTAAGATCGAACCAAAGATGTTAAAACCGCCATGAATGAAGATAGTCGGTTCAATGCCATGCAAGAAGAAATTCATGAGTTTGATCGACTTGATGTATGGGAGTTAGTACCGCCCGATTGTGCTATGATCATTGCTCTAAAATGGATCTTCAAAGTGAAACTTGATGAGCATGGTGATGTGTCAAGAACAAGGCTCGATTAGTTGCTAAAGGATACCGCCAAGAGTAGGGTATTGACTTTGAAGAATTTTTGCTCCTGCTGCTCAAATCGAGGCAATCGTAATCTTTTGGCTAATGTCGCTAGTAAGAACATGGTAGTCTATCGATGGATGTAAAGACGGCATTTCCGAGCGGAGATCTTAAAGAAGTCGCTCACGTTAGCCAACCGGAAGGATTTGTGAATCAAGAGCATCCTACTCACGCTTATCGCTTGAAGAAGGCTCTTTACGGTTTAAAGCAAGCTCCAAGGGCATGGTATGATACGCTATCAAAGTTTCTTCTATCTACCGATTTAGCAAAGGAGCAGCTTGATCCAACATTGTTCACCGTGAAGTCGTGAAAACATTTAATTCATGTTCAAATTTATGTTGATGATATCATCTTTGCCTCGACCGACCCCAATGAGTGTGACTGCTTTTCAAATGAAATGGGTTCTAAATTTCAAATGTCAATGATGGGACAAATGTCATTTTTCTTAGGACTACAAATTTCACAAAGTCCGGGAGGCATTTTCATAAATCAATCTAAATATGCAAATGAGATTTTAAAGAAATTTGGATTTGATTCAAGTGACCCGCTGACACTCCCATGATTGAACGTACCAAACTAGATGAGGACCACTCGGGGATCATGGTAGACCAAACAAAATATCGTAGTATGATTGATACCGATGTACCTCACAACTAGTAGACCGGACATCTTGTTCATTGTTTGCATGTGTGCTAGATACCGTGCTAAGCCTACTAAAAAGCACCTTGAAGCGGTTAAACGGGTCTTCGGTATTCCAAGGAACCATCAATATGGGACTTTGCACCAAGGACACCGGTATGTCACTAACAACCTATGCAGATGTCGATCATGCGGTGTCAAGATACTCGTCAAGCACGTCCCGATGTGCATAGTTTTGGGTGATAAGCTTGTGAGCTGGTCTTCAAAGAAGCAAATGAGTACTTCTATTTCCTCTACAGAGGTCGAATACATAGCCATGTCATCTTGTTGTGCTCAAATCCTATGGATGAGATCTCAATTATCCGACTATGGCTTTGAATTTAACAAAATCCTCTGCATCGTGATAATAAAGTGCTATTGCTCTCATGCAACAACGCACAACACTCAAGAGCAAAGCACATCGACATTCGACATCATTTCATCGGGAACAAGTGGAAAACGGTGTGGTGGAACTTTACTTTGTGAGGACCGAATACCGCTAGCGTACATCTTCACCAAAGCTCTTTCTAGAGAACGTTTTGAGTTTATTCTTCCACGACTTGGCCTTAAAAGCCTTCAACTTGAAACACTCAAACGTCTTCAAGAGGAAGAAGAGGAGTAAAAGTTTTCCTTCATCTATCTCTTGTAAATATCTTTTTGAAAAGCAAAATATAAAATTACAAAACCTTCAAAAAGCAAATAGAAAAATATAAAACTTTCAAAAAATCCATAAAAATTGAAAAATCTTGAAAATTCCAAAAATATTGTCTTTTGTCATGTTTTCCTCGATTCGATAATATCTACGGTCTTTGTGATGTCATTCAAAGAATGACACGGACTTTAGATGTTGTTCGAATGTTTTAAAAAAATTGGGAGAAAGTAAAACAATGGCTTATCATCATTTCGAGCAAGAACTCGCTTTTCAAAGAAAGAACAGAGCCATACTTTATCATGTTTTTCCATAAATTCAATGCTCGATTCTATAAACATTTATCTGCCGAAAACTAACCGCTTTGAAAAATAACTCGGTCTCTATTTTTGATAATCATAAGGACTTATTTGTCAAAATCTCTATCTCTCAATCAACAACCTATGTCATTGATTGAGGGTAGAATGATTTCAATTAAATTAAAAAGTTATTTGGCATTAAATTGTTTTCAAAAGATGTACATGCATGTTTTATCAATGGAGTTTAAAGTCTTAAAATCCGATCCTTATCGCTTAAAACGCTTTCATAATCAAGTCACAATTCTCCTTAAAAGCTTTCAAAATTAATTTAAATCTATAAGAGATCATAAATCTCAAATGATTTGATAATTGTGATCGGGGAGAATGTGTGATTTAAATTGATTTAAACCGACAATTCGGTAAATGGTTTTATAAGGATGTACATGTCCGTCCTTCCCACATGTGACAAACGATTTCAAATTTTCAATGCACATGTTGAGGGGGAGCATCTATCTTAAACCTATGATTTGAAACGTGATCATTTATCTCAATGTGCAGTTCCTCTAGTATGTGCAAAACTCTTTTCAAACCTCGAGGCACATATTGAGGGGAGCAAATTATGGAAACCTCATCCTTCCCGAAAATGCTTTATCTACTTGATTTGATCAAGGAAGTGATGGTGATATCTTTAGAAAATGGTAATCAAAGAAGTAATTTCTTCCTCTTGCCTCCGTGCAAAACAATTTCAAACATTTGATGCACATGTTGAGGGGAGCACTTATTCTAAAAATATCAAAACAATTCGGTACAAAATGTTTTGATAATGTATCACAAGTATCCGGATTGATTTTCAAATGGTTTTCAATTGGTTCCAATGGCGTATGAACAATACCAAATTGACCGACCAACTTTACTTTATGAACGGTGATATAAGGATGATAAGGTTAGGTATTGGTTCCCATGATCCGCCGTAATCCGGAGGATCTACCGAGGACAATCCACTAGTTAGTGTAGAAGTCCTTAGGTATGATGATAAAAGGAGAAAAGTGAGATATGGGAAGAGTGCGGATCGAGGCGAGCAAGTCATGGAACAAACCGATAAGGTTTTAAAAGGTACCATTTGAGGGTCGTTTAAGTCCTTATTTGATCACTTTTGTATCCGTTATTGCTTAATATCGCCCTTTTCACTTTTAGGTCTCTTGAAGGCAAAATGTCGGAATGGCACTTATTTGGACGAAAAGGCGCGAATATATGAAGAAAATGGCCAAAGTCAAAATCGAGACACTCACGGTTGTTGAAAATAGAAGCGGCGTCAAAAGCTAATGGCGACGCCGTCCCAAAATTATTGTGACGGTCCGTAACCCAAAACTCAGATTTTCAAGCGACAACGCCTAGTTGTGAAAGAGTAGGCCGCTACTCGCACGGCTAGATGCAATCCAGACGACGCCGAAGTCAAGAGGACGGCGTCACGAACAAAGGTGACGCCGCCGCAAGGTTAACGCGCCAAGACGAAACCCTAATGATGGCGACACGACGACGGCCACAATACATAAGGTGACGCCGTCGCATATGTAATCTTATATATAGAATCCGAATTTTTCGCCTTTTGTAGAGTCTTTTGGAGTAAAAACCTAAACCGAACCTAAGGTGTCTTGTACAAGATTTTAGGGTTTTAAACCCTATCTTACATCAAGATAAGTCTTTACTTCATTAATTCAATTATGTCTTTGATTATTTGTGTGTATGCTTGCATGTTCTCCATGTCCCGCTAATTTACTTGTGTGTTTGCTTAGAAAGTATGAAACTTAATTATTGAATATTGATTGGTTGTTTCTTATCTTAGTTGATTAATGATCTAGTAATGCGATAGGTCATTCGTTGTGTACTTAATGCTTGATTCATCTTTGTGAACCTTAGAATATAATTACCGAGTAGTTGTAGGCTAAACCATCCAAAGAGCGCCTTAGAGTAGGAGTTTATCATCCCAGTGGGTTTGTAGACGAGACCCTTTGGTAAGTTCAAAGAGTTAGGGAGAAACGATACCCTACAACCTTAGACACACAACGCAACTAGGAATAAGACGTGATAATTCAACCACCAATAGGAGATAATTAAGGAGTAATACAAACTAAGTAAACACATCTTTAAACTATCATACGAGCACACATTAATTAGACATAGACTCCCACAACCTTAGCTTAGATAATTAGATAATAGTAGAGTAATCGGTGAAATACCAACCCCCAAATCCAATACCGAGATTCATACCTTTCCTTTCATAAAACATAAAAGATAAAAATAATCTTCCTCAACCTTAACCTTAGCGTAGTAACTCCTTACTAGCATTCCTATTCCCTGAGAACGATATCAATACCCGTGGCTTACCCTAATTACTACACTACAACGATTAGGTTCATCGCCTAGGGTGTTATAAAACTTGCTCAAGAAAAGGAAGTTTCCTTGACCCCGAACGACGCGTGTAGCGTTATCAAGTTTTGGCCACCGGGGAATAGAATAGCTAGTTAGTAGTCCACATCGCTTAGGTTTCTTTGCTTGATTCCTATCAAGTAATTTTTCTCAATTTTTAGCTTTCTTAGTCTATCCCCTTCTTCGTGACCTTTGTTCGTAACCTCATCACTTTTCATCATGGAAGGTGATAACCCACTACCATTCATCAACCTACTACCAAATGACCCGCCAAGAGCCCGTACTCTTGGTGAATACTCGGACCAAGCCACCTAGGCTATAGGAACACCATTGAGCTTCCCGACCAAGCCCAAACTACGGCCTGCGATCCGACACCATCCGGTTGGTGCAAACGGATGTGCATTCCATGAACTTCGTTCAAGATCCAAATCAAAGATCCGAGGATTTCTCAAAATCGCCGATTCCATCGACCTTGATGCTACTACTCGGGAGACCACGCGCTGCGCCTCTTCCAATTCTCTACGGGACCAAGCTAGTAATTGGCTTGAGCGACTTCGCCGGCTCCATCTCAAGTTGGGATGATCTTACCTCTCGCTTCCTTGCTCAATTTTTCCCACCGGGAGAACCACTAAGCTTAGGCGAGACATCTTGACATTCCAAAGAGCCCAAGGTAGTCTCTTTACAAAGCATGGACTCGATTTAAGGAACTACTCCGTGAGACTTCCACACCATGGCATTGATCTTTGGCTTCAAATCCAAATCTTCTATGATCATACCGATTTCATCACTCGACGATCCATTGATCGAGTAGCAGTGGAAGACTCAACGACTTTAATGCAGAGAAATCATGGGATATTATAGAGGAGCTTGCCGATCAAAGCTACGAAGATTGGAGTGAATCTCCGAAACTCCGATTAACGTGGTTAATGCCATATCCACTCCTTCCGAATCCTCCGATACACTCAAGAGCAATTGAGTGCCATCGAGAGGAATTGATTATCTTATGGAAAGGCGTAAAAGAGCACCCGCATAAATTCCTCGAGAGGTCGCCATATCCGCCCACTCCACCAACCGCTCCACACCTCTTTCTAATCCCCAAGTCGCGAGCAAAACCCAAGTTCCGAAGGTGCCTGCTCTACTTCCCCAATACCACTTTCACCAAGCTTCAAGGATCAAATGAGGAGTACATGGCACTACACAGAGAGATTAGCCGATTTGAAGAGGAGGTTTATAAGCATAGAGGAAATGCAAGCAAAAATGAAAGAAATGATGGATTTGGTAATTGAATTTACCAAAACAAAGGTTCCCAAAAGTGCTCGAAGAAGCAATGATTGCCCTCCCACTTCATTTGTAAACGCCGCTTCCATTATGCCCGAGAATGCAAGGTGAGATGTGGAAAACGAGGAAAGCACGAAGGATGAGTCTGTGCCTAATGATGAACCCGAGACCATTGAGTACTACCTTAAACACGAAATTAACAAGAAAACCATTGCAAACCAAGTAAACAACTTTAGGTACAATGAAGTTCTTAGGAAGCTCTTGAAGGAAAATGACGGAAGAAGAATACGACGCCTTATCTATGGAACCTCAGATGAGTTGGTTATAAAAACCGTTAACAAGAAAACGAGACACCACAGAATTTCGTGATACCGGTGAGTGTCGGTGACATGGACAATATAAATGCCTTGGTCGATCAAGGGACCGATGTGAACATAATGCCATTGTCAATCTATAATAAGTTAACTAAAGAGAAACCAAACAAACCGACCTTAGACTTTCCTTAGCTAATCATACTTATGTCCACCCCGTAGGAATCGCTGTTGATGTTCTAATTGAGGTGGCTAACATCGCTTATCCGGTGGACTTCGTGATCATTGATGTTGAGGAAGACAAAAACGCACCCTCATTCTGGGACACCGCTCGCCACCGCCAAGGCAACCATCAAATGCGGAGAAGGCATCATGATACTCAAAAGCGGAAGGGTACGCTAGGATACCCATCATCCCAAGATACCCTCTTAAGATCATGGAAATGATTACGGTGGAAATCGAAAAGCCCCGGCAACAATGTTAAGAAGAAGATGAATGACCGGGAAAAGGGCTTAGAGACTTTATGGTTCAAGGATTGTATGCGACATTGTGGAAACCCGATAAAAGTTAGGAAGCAATCCCACTTCAATACCTAAGGTACAAAAGGACCCTAAGGAATTTTTAAAGGGAGAAAAAGTGCTCTTGTATAGATCTCGGATAAGGGCATTACGAGGAAGAAACAAACCAAGATGGTTTGGGCCTTTCACAGTTTAGGAGACCAATTTAAAAGATAAAACCGTCGCCATAATTGACAGCGTTGGCAAGGAATCCACGGTGAGCATACAGCGTCTACACCCTTTCGATGAAGGGAAAACAAAGGGTGAAGAGGGCGGTAATGAGAAAACGTAGGAGCACGACTATGAGTCTAGCTACAAGACTCTTAAATAAAGAAAAGCGCTCGGGAGGCAACCCATGCTTAATTGTTTGCTTGTTAGTGTCATATATCTTTATTAATTGTTTATCCTCATGTTTAAATTTGTAAAATGCTTTATTTTGTTTTTAACCTCGCCTTAATTGCATATAAAGGTATTTTACATAAAGGATAAGTGTAGGAGGATTACACACGCTTTCAAAAGAAACGTAAACATGAGAATAACAATTAACTAAAAGATATTTTTGTTTGTTTGTTCTAGTCAAATGCTTGTATCGAGTCATAATGGATGTTTTGCGTAAATTTTTCCATTCTAAAGATGTCAATTTTCCGTAAATTTTTTCCGTAAAATCGCACCGCTTTTTGTCGATAACCGACGACGGCCAGAAGGAGTAAAACATCGATTACTTTTTCTCGCTTTTCGAGCCACTTATAAATTTTTGGAATTTTCCAGTGTCTTAATTTTCTTAGAAATTCAGTAAACATCCATTCCACAAGCATTATATCCTAGTTTAAATCGAGTCTTATATATATTATTACCGCCGATTTTACGCGAAGGTTTCGTTTGTTTTCTTCAAGTGTGCGAGTTTAGTTTGTCAGAAGAAGTTACATAAGATTGGAGGAGCTTTTCACGCAATAATTCTTCTTGAAAAGGATTTAACCACCACTTTACACGGATCCTACCGAGCTAATCGGGAGTATTAGTTTTTTCGCTTTTAATTACCTTCTATTGTCATAACTTTGATACTTTCGGGAACATTGGGGACAATGTTCAGCTTTAAGTGTAGGAGGAAAATAAACGGAACTTTGAAACTATGCTTATCCTTGATTATTTGCTTTGTCCAATTGTGATTGTGTAATAAACCATGAGAAAATGTCGGTTAGGGTAATTTTGGCACCAAATTTAAAATTTTTATGACATATAGGAGTGGGCCATTAGTCTTAACAAAAGCGCCTCATGGATAGGAAGTTGCATGACTAGCACAAAACCCTTTACCACCTAAATTCCACCAAAATGAGGATCGCCTTAGATTAGTAGGAATTAAAGCATTCATCTTCAATGCTTAGAGTGTGAACCGTAGTATATTAGATTCTAGAACTTGTTTTGTGATGCATTCGAGATCGCAAGTGAGGCTACACTTGTGTAGTTAGGAATAACTAAATGATAAGAGGCATTAGGATAACCCTTGTTCGACACCGTAATATAATTACTTCTTCCATATCGGTTGAGTAATTCCCCACACCCTTTATGTTGTACTCATCTTTAGTACACGATACCCCTAGTTAACCCTCGTAGCCTATCCTTTTCGCGGTTCTCGTGATGTTTCGGTTTTCCGAATATCAATGAAGAGCATTGTTTACACCCCACCCCAAATATACACCCAAATCGCCTTAGCCTACCCCTTATGCACTCACTTTTAGTGCAAATGTTTGTTATCACCCTAAACCCTTAGTTCAATTATCTAGTTGCTTGCATAAGTTGCTAAGTCGAGTCATATCCTTTGTATACGCTTTGGGACGATTGGGATTCATGGAAAAGTTAAAGTTTATGAAATGACGAGAAGGAACGTTAAAATTCAAATTCCCTTTGTTTGCGTAATAATGTACCCCAAGTGTTTTGATCTTTCAAATCGGGTCAAATTAGTGTTAGAGTAATAAAACTCAAGTGTAGGGATGTTCCTATAAATCCCTATTATTTTGATGTTACCGTAGAGGATGGTAGAGTAAAGTGTATGAAAAAAAAAAATCAAAAAAAATAGAAAAGACAAAAGAAAAAAGTAGAGTTTGAAAAAATACTGCTACCATCCTACATCTATCCTTTAAATTTATGTTTGTTTATTTCAGTTATCTAGAGTTTAGAGTGTTTAGTCTTGGCTTAGCAACGCCATTCTTCATATGCTTGTAACATAGAGATTTTTGACTTACCACCACTAAATAGCCTATCCCACCAAACCCTTGTTTCCCTACCGTAAGCCTAACATTACAACCCTTTAAAAGACCTCTTTGATAGTCTTTCCTAGGTGCTTACGCCAAAGCGATGGAGGTTTGATCTATTCTCGCCTATGGTAATCTATGTACTAGGACCGTTAATGAGTGTTTATCTTCCATTTCCTATTTGTTATATTTCATATATACACCGAGAGAGATGTGAGTATCCAAACACCCCATGTGAGGTGCTAGTATGTAATTCCGTGTTTGTTATGACTTTTATGGGCTTATATGTGTTGTGGACCGTTTTGAATTAATGCTTCATGAACCCTAACTTATAAATTAATTGGCTAAAGCACATTTGCTTGAGGACAAGCAAATAACAAGTGTAGGGATATTTGATAAGGTTTTAAAAGGTACCATTTTGAGGGTCGTTTAAGTCCTTATTTGATCACTTTTGTATCCGTTATTGCTTAATATCGCCCTTTTCACTTTTTAGGTCTCTTGAAGGCAAAATGTCGGAATGGCACTTATTTGGACCTAAAAGGCGCCGAATATATGAAGAAATGGCCAAAGTCAAAATCGAGACACTCACAGCTGTCGAAAATAGAAGGCGACGGCGTCGGTGCTAATGGCGACGCCGTCCCAAAATTATTGTGACGGTCCGTAACCCAAAACTCGATTTTCAAGCGACAACGCCTAGTTGTGAAAGAGTAGGCCGTCGCTACTCGCACGGCCTAGATGCAATCCGCACGACGCCGAGTCAAGAGGACGGCGTCACGGACAAAGGTGACGCCGCCGCAAGGTTAACGTGGCAAGACAAAACCCTAATGATGGCGACACGACGGCGTCACAATACATAAGGTGACGCCACGATATGTAATCTTATATATAGAATCCGAATTTTTCATCTTTTGTAGAGAGTCTTTTGGAGTAAAACCTAAACCGAACCTAAGGTGTCTTGTACAAGATTTTAGGTTTTAAACCCTATCTTACATCAAGATAAGTCTTTACTTCATTAATTCAATTATGTCTTTGATTATTTGTGTGTATGCTTGCATGTTCTCCATGTCCGCTAATTTACTTGTGTGTTTGCTTAGAAAGTATGAAACTTAATTATTGAATATTGATTGGTTGTTTCTTATCTTAGTTGATTAATGATCTAGTAATGCGATAGGTCATTCGTTGTGTACTTAATGCTTGATTCATCTTTGTGAACCTTAGAATATAATTACCTGAGTAGTTGTAGGCTAAACCATCCAAAGAGCGCCTTAGAGTAGGAGTTTATCATCCCTAGTGGGTTTGTAGATGAGACCCTTTGGTAAGTTCAAAGAGTTAGGGAGAAACGCATACCCTACAACTTTAGACACACAACGCAACTAGGAATAAGACGTGACAATTCAACCACCAATAGGAGATAATTAAGGAGTAATACAAACTAAGTAAACACATCTTTAAACTATCATACGAGCACACATTAATTAGACATAGACTCCCACAACCTTAGCTTAGATAATTAGATAATAGTAGAGTAATCGGTAGAAATACCAACCCCCCAAATCCAATACCCGAGATTCGTACCTTTCCCTTTCATAAAACATAAAAAGATAAAAAATAATCTTCCTCAACCTTAACCTTAGCATAGTAACTCCTTACTAGCATTCCTATTCCCCTAGAGAACGATATCAATACCCGTGGCTTACCCTAATTACTACACTACAACAATTAGGTTCACTGCCTAGGGTGTTATAAAACTTGCTCGAAGAAAAGGAAGTTTCCTTGACCCCGAACGACGCGTGTAGCGTTATCAAAACCCAACAAGGTTCTTGCAATGAAGTCTCGGTAAGCACTGAAGGGGTTGAAGAATTAAAAAGAATTGAATGAGAAAAGGGTGAAACAAATAGCCTCCATTTATTCAACCTTAGGCGTAAACCGGTTCAATTCATATGCTACTCGATGGTATCATCGGTATTGAAGACAAGACGTCACGGACCCAAAGGACGCACCGCACTTCAACTTTCCAAACCACTCAAGTTCCTCTTAAAAGGACTTGTTTCATTCTCACGGGAACCGACATTATCTATCAACTTTCTTTTAGAGATTGTTGATATTGAAGAAGAGACCCTCTCCCTAGTCTCCCACGACAGAACCAAATATGCACAAATTGAGTCTAGAGCCACAAGATCATCAATAAATCTCATTAGGACACTTTCAATGAAGACTCTCTGCTTCACACAATGTGGAAATAGAAATTATATCTTGAGTCCCACGCATTATCCTTGTGGTATTGCTGAACATCCGAGTGATATGCATACATATTCACAATGAAGATGGAAAACCTTCGAGCCAACATCAAACAAGCTCCCGGTAGGTGGCATGTGAGATCTATTCATTAGATCAACCATGTGACAACCGAATGTAAACAATGGGGCGATTCAAGTCTTGAATCAATCCCGGTTCAAAGTTATGGATCGATGGATACCTTTAAAAACCGCCTTTGTGCTTAACAACTCTTTTCTTTAGCACATCGACCGTGTACTCATTTTTCAAACCAAAAGGTGTTTTTATGATTGATAATTGATTTTCAATAAAACCTTCGTTGTATTGCAAAACAATTTCTATTGAGCAATACACGATTATTTTTCAAATCTCTTTCATCAATCGCTGACTTAAAATTACCGGTTCACTCACTCCGTGTTGTCTTCTTTGAGATGTTCCGGTTTGAGAACAACTAGAGCAACCGAAACCCCGTCAAGGAAATTCTTCGAATTATACCGATCACAGCAAGACATGTATCGATCAACGGGAACTGTGGTCGTGTACTCAATTCAACGAAGTGATCAAAGACACTTTCGTGCGATTTATTGCTAATCGTTGTATGCGGTACACCGACGCTTTGCGGTGATCGAAATGAAGCGGTCAATCCATAGCCGCATGCTCACTTAACACATTCATCTCAAAAGAAATCATGATTAGTGCATCAATGACTCTAATATTTTCACTCCATGCTTCGCTATGTCACGCCAATATCATGAATCAACTAAAGCTTCCGCTACTACTGATGAGAAGATATAATGATCCGTAATGTGAGCATGTCACCTATAGTCACAACATCACATAATACCAACACCACAAAGGATGTCTCGTAGATTGATAGTGATGATCTCAAAAGTCGGCTCAAATTTATTATCACGGGATCAAGAAAGACCTCCACCGAGTAACCAAACATGCAATGTGAAGAATCAATGACTACGAGCTTAGAGCAAAGTACTACATCAAGAATGCAAGAACAATTGTTAATGTAATATCTATTTGTATTGTATGTAATTTTAGTACATGATTGAGGTGACCTCCTTGGGGAGATTGTTAGGAATTAGAAATTCCGTATTAAAGAGTCGGTCACCTCAAGTATATGTAATCGTTAGAAAGCTCGTAGTCGTAGTTATTTTAAGTTAAGTAGTATTTAGTTAAGTAACACCGTGGAGGACTGGACGGGTCTTTACCCACCGTATGCCCGATCCACACCCGATGTGGCGCTTTATGTAAGACTATAAATACTCTACCTCCCAAGGTAGAGAGTTGGAGCTCATAATAAGATCTTTTCTTTCTCTCACTAAGTTCCCTAAACCTCTAACTTTCTCTCTAGAACTCACCTTTATACGCCCACTTTGTAATGGTTTGATGTGTATGTGAAATCCAATATCTTATGTATCCCTTCCACAAGGATCCGTCTAGTGTAATCCTAGGGATCCGTGGAACGCCTCCTCTTGCCCATGGGTTTTTGGTTATGGGTCATGGGTTGGTCCATGGGTTATATCTAGATTCAATGTATCTAAGTATACATTGTATCAAGTCTCTTTGGGTATGGGTTAAGATCCATGGGTTATGATATTTACCCATCCTAATAAACTATTACAACAAATGCTTAATCAATACATTTTTGTATTTAAATGGTTATATGTAAATGCTTTACAAAACTAACATGTATCCTTTATAATTGTACTTAAGATAACATTATACTTGTTATCAACAAAACACAAAGAGATCGCAAAATATTAATAAACGGTTTTACGGTTTATTTGTATTAACAGTTTGGACAAGATAATGAGGATGTTAATGATGGTTCATAAGGTTTAGGAGTGGATAATGAGCATTTAGATGATGGTGCAGATGGTTTAGGAATGGATAATGAGCATTTTAATGATGATGCAGATGGTTTAGGAGTGGATAATGACCATGTTAATGATGTTGCAGTGGGTTTAAGAGTGGACAATGAGGGTGCAGAAGGTTTAGGAGTTGATAATGATGGTGCATAGCTTGTTGATGAGGAACATATTATAGATGAATTAGATGTTAATATGGAAGGGTTTAGGTTCACTGTTGAATCGGAAGATGAAAGAGATGTTGATCCTTTGAGACCAAATGTAAACCTGAATGAGGATGACTTAGAGATTATTGATTATGATTCCTTTGATAGTGATGTTGGAGATGATGCCGTTGATAGTGGTAGAAGAAAACCACTAAGGGAACTAAAGAAAAAGGGTAGAGTTGATGCCGATGCTAACATTGTGAATTATTTCTTTGTTGGGCAAGAATTTCCTAATAGGGATGAAGCAAAGGCTAGAATAAGAGCACATGCAATAGAAACTGGAAGACATATATCTATTGTCAAAAATGATAATGTTAGAGTATGGGCTAAGTGTAACGGAACTACACCAAGTTTGGGTTATGCTGACATGGGTTCTTTTAGGATCACAAAAGCAAAGGGTATTACTATCAATGAAGGAGGTCAAAATACTACTGCAAAGGATAAGGTGACAAGGAATAAGGTGACAAAGGATAAGGTGAGAAAATATTATAGTGTTAAAGGTAAGGGCAAAATAGTAAATAGAGAAGAGAGAGGTAAAAATGAATGCCCTTGGTCTATTTATGTTGCCAAGGCAGACAATAGTAAGTGGCAGGTGAGAACATATACAAATGAGCACATTTGTCTTCATTCAAGAGAAATAAAGGCTACAACTGCATCATTTTTCTCTCAACATCTTTTAGATCTGGTAAACCTAAATCCTCATATGCCTATTAGGGCAGTACAAGATCAAATGCAAAACAATTTAAAGTTGGTCTTTCAAGACATAAAGCATTTAGAGCTAAATCAAAGGCTGAGGAAGTGTTGAAAGGTGATGATGAGGTACAATACACGATCCTAAGAGATTATGTTATTGAATTAAAGAGATGTAATCCTAACACAACAGTGAAGATAGATGTGTATGAGGCAGAAGATCCAGAGAGTAAAACAAGGATTTTTAAAAGGATTTATGTGTGTTTAGGGGCACACAAAGAAGGGTTTAAAGCTGGTGGTAGAGAACTGTTAGGTCTTGATGGTGCATTTATGAGAGGACAGTACCCCGGGCAACTACTCACAACTATATCCGTTGATGCAAATAATGGCATATACCCTTTGTTATATGGAATAGTTGAATCAGAATCAAAACATTCTTGGAGTTGGTTCCTGAATTGTCTTGGAGATGATCTTGAGTTGTATAGAAACTCAAACTTCACATTCATCACTGATAGACAGAAGGTATGTATAGAAACTCAAACTTTACATTCATCACTAATATATGTCTTACTACTAATATATGTCTTATAATTGCAGGGTTTGTTACCAGCAAAAAAACACTTATTTCCAACAGCTGAACATAGGTATTGTGTGAGACACATACATGAAAACATGAGTTTGACTTAGAGAGGAGGCATATTTAAGGATTTATTATGGAAGGCTGTCATTGCTACAACAATGGTGGAATTCAACAAGGCAATGTATGCTCTCAAATGACAAAATGTTAAAGCATATGAGTGGTTGAAAACAATTCCAGCTGAACATTGGAGTAGATCCCATTTCTCAGGTATTACAATTGTTTTTGTCACTTTATATTACCATTTTAAAGCAATACATAAACATTGATATATGTTAATATGATATTTATGTAAACATGCAGGGCTCATTGTGATCTTTTGATCAATAACATTTGTGAGGTTTTTAACAGACAATTGTTAGATGCTAGGGAATCCCTAATAGTGTCAGCCCTAGAATATGCAAGAGAGTATCTGATGAAAAGAATAGTACTAGTTCAAAAAGTTATTGCCAAATCTGATGGGCCACTTACTCATTCTGTTATAAAACTTTTTAACACAATAAAAGATAAAGCTTCTAAATACATTGTGGATTGGAATGGTGCTGATCTTATGCAAGTCAAAGGTCCTTGGGGGGACCAATGTGTGGTTAATTTGCAACAAAGGGTTTGCTCATGTAGAAAATGGGAAATCTCAGGTCTATCTTGTAAACATGCAGTGGCAGCCATTCAAAACATGAGTGAGAATGGGATGACTGTTGGTTTGTCAGAGGTTTGGGTGCATCAGTCTTATAGGCTTGAGACTTGGAAACAACAATAGTCTTTCAAGGTCAATCCAATCCATGGTAGGAATGGATGGGAGCAACATGAATGGCCAACAACCATGCTACCACCTAAAATTCAGCCACAGATTGGCAGGCCTCCAAAAAAGAGAAAGAAAAGTGTTGTTGAAATTGAAGAGATGGTGAAAGCTGAAAAGTTATCTAGAAAGGGTCAAACTGTGACATGTTGTATCTGCAAGGGAAAAAGGCATAACAAAAGGAGTTGTAAGAATGTTTCTCAGAATGTTGGTGCAGGTGAGTCAACTCAGAATGTTGGTTCAAATGGTGCTGCACAAGATGTGTGTTCAACTGGTGCTACACCAGATGTTGGTTCAACTGGTGCTTCACAAAATGCTGGTGCATGTTCTGGTTCACAAAATCTGGGTGGAAAAAGTGTTGGTGCAGGTTCTGCACAAAATGTTGGTGGAACAAGTGTTGGACTAAGTTCTCAACCTTCTCAAAGTCAACCAGTGAATCCACCATCTGGAAGTCAACATTCTGGAACTCAAAAGAAAATGACAAAAGTCTCTGCAAATAGGAAAACCACACCAACTAAGTTTGGTACTTAATGTCTTTAGTATTTCCTACTTGGATGTTATTTGCTACTTAGAACTTATTATTTGCTACTTATATGTATTTGGTATTTAATGTCTTTAGTATTACCTACTTAGAACTTGGTATGCTAAAAATGTAATGGTAATGTCCACTTTTTGTGGTAAATTTTCAGTGTAACAAGTTAATGACTTGTTTCATGTATGGTAAATGCCATTTTAGTTACTTGTTGCACTTTAACTCTTCTTGCATTTAAAGACTGCATAATGCACCACTTTAAGTCTTCTTGCATTTAAAGACTTCTCATGGTATAGACTACAACATGTACATACCCAAATCACTAAAACTTATCACCACTGTTTGTAACAAACAACATGCTAAAACTTATCACTAAACATACCCATATCACTAAAAACTTGTTAATTCATTGAACATTAACCATATTACATCCAAAACCATTGACCATAACATACATGTTGGTCAATTTTTAAGTTCAACTTATCACTAAACATACTACACTTACAACATATAGACTTATTACATCAAGAAAATAAGAAAAAACACCCAACCGCAAACCAAACAAATCTTCAATCTTCCATTAGATACTGCCATTGAACTCAATGATTCTTCAAGCACGTTCCTTGCCCTTAGTAAACCAGGAATGATCTGAACTGAACGAGCACACATATGAGGATCAAGCCAGTCAAAATACCCACAATCAGTAACCTACAAACAAATATTAATAACATCATTTAAATGAAAATTTCTCTAAACACTCGATATAGATGAACTCATATTAAAGCTTACAATTTGTGAGCAAAAATAGAAGCGACGACCTGAGTTTGTTTGAGTCCATGAAGTACGAATGACAGCTTGCCTAGGAGGTTGACAATGACAATTGACCATTTCAATTGTTTTTTGGAGTTATGAATAAATTAGGGTTTGGGGTTGATTTGGGGCTATTTTATTTAAGTGAAATATTGGTGGGTGGGGGTGAGTGGAATATTAAATAGGTTAGTGGAAGTATTAAAAGGGGACCACAGGTGAAAAGACAATTTTACCATTGAGTTTTATCTATACTAATTATAAAACATTTAGCACTCTCTCTCCTAATTTTTTTAAGATGTCATTAATGTGTTTTTTAAGCTTTACTATTTTTAATGCATAATGTACACAATACATAGCTTTTACTAATTTATCTTCCAAAACATTTTAATGCTTCATTTATTATTTCTTTTTGAATTGGTTTAGTTGTAACGCAAAAATGCACATATAAATGAATATAATTTTAAAATGCATGCAAAACTACAAAGTTCAAAACTATTATTATATCGTAAGAGTGTTTCGAAAACCAATCTAAATAACTTTTGAATTATTTTAAGTAAAATTAACCACAAAAGTAAAAAACGGTTTTTTGTAAAAGTCGAGACAATTTTTTCAAGACAAATGATGCAAAGATGTAAATTCACAAGTGATAATTTATTTGATTTTATACAAATTACACATATCTATACTACTTATAAAGTATTTAGCACTCTCTCTCCTAAATTTTTTTAAGATGTCATTAATGTATTTTTTAAGCATTACAATTTTTAATGCATAATATACACAATACATAGTTTTTACTAATTTATCTTCCACAACATTTTAATACTTCATTTATTATTTCTTTTTGAATTAGTTTAGTTCTAACGCAAAAATGTACATATAAATGAATATGATTTTAAAATGAATGCAAAACTACAAAGTTTCAAAACTATTATTATATCGTAAGAGTGTTTCGATAACCAATCTATATAAACTTTGAATTATTTTAAATAAAATTAATCACAAAAGTAAAAAACGGTTTTTATAAAAGTCGGGACAATTTTTTTAAGACAAATGATGCAAATGTGCAAAGTGCTAAGTGTTAATTCAATGATTAATATATTAGTATATTAATTATTTTTTTTTCACGGATAACTATAAATGATTGCTTAAACATGTAAGTTTTCTTTACATTATAAGCATTTTTTTAATATATATTCTATCTATGTGAGACAAGTGTTATAAAAAATATTAATGATTCAAACATTTTCATAAATATATAGTATACTTTACAAGATGTATACCTTATAAGCACTCTTTTATTTATATCTTTTTATCTATATGGGACAAGTGTAATAAACAATATTAATGATACAAACATATTCAAAAATATATTTTATTTACTTTTTTACGAGGTGTTAATTATTACATATATATTTCATAAAAAAAATGTTTGCAATTACTTGTGACTACGGACCACTATCAACTAATTTGACCATAAACCCATAACATTATTGACTACCGCAACGCAAAATAACGCCACTTTCAATTATTTTTATATGAATTAGTTTGATATTATTCATCACTTTTTTTTAAAGTTACTCAAACTCGCATGTTTTATTATCGATAAAGTTATTGTAATAGAACATAAAATTGAAAACATTTTTGCCGAAAATTTTATTATTTGATACCATCAGAACGCTGCAGCATTCTACTATAATATTATAAAGAGTTGAAATATGCGACATGAAACTTTTGGCATCTGCAAATTTATCGTCACATAAAACGTTTAAAATTATAAAGCATGGTTCATTGAATTTTTGTTTCAAGGTAACGGAGTCAGATCCCATGGACCAAAATTCGCAAAATAGTTTGATTTAAGGACGATCCATGCAATTTTAAAATTTTTAGGACGAAACTTGCAATTTCAACAAACTTTAAGGACGATTTTTGCAATTAACTTTTATATTAATATAGAAAGTTGTGATATTGTTAGCAAAACTGTTTTTGAGAATACAATTAATTTTGAAAAGTTGAAAATCAGTGATGGGTAGGGGTCGATGGTTTGTGACAGACTGACAGCCATCGGATGCTTGGAGCTGATTTGGATTTATTATCATTTCTAGACTTTGTTATGTTTACTACCAGTCATAAAAAACTAAATGCACTTCATCAATTACCTCAACAACCTGTCTTACACATGGTCAATGGTCAAACTAACCTTAATTATGTCAGTTTATTCGTTTAGAAAGTTAATGACTGTCTGTACTTTACGCTAATGTTTCTATTGAAACGCCTCTCGAATCTCGATTATGTATGTCTTTAGAGACGCCGTAAATGCATAAATGTCTACGTTAGTATTTCTAGCCATGAATATAATGATCATTTTCATCATAATCTTGATCATTATACGACTCATATATTGCAATGTTTTTTAGAATGGCATGTATATGTTTATCCCCAACGCTAAAATTAATGGACACTATTCACATTTGATTCGGAAGCTACCGTTATCAAAGGGACAAGAAGAAATGTGTGTTCTCTTCCCTGGGACAATATCGAACAAGTGTCCATGCCGAGATAAATGTGAACCAAAAGCTTGTTTTAATAGATGATTATCACATATAAGATTAGACAATTATCTGATATTAGACATATGGTCACATAGATGGCTTGGACTTAGGTGGCCATTGGTTCTTATTTTTATTTAAGAAATAGACATAGTAGATAATTTTATCATATAAATTTCAGATATTTTAGATGAACAAGTACGTCAAAAGAATCTCGGGACTCATGAAAAAAGACTCAAGTACCCACACAAAAGTAAACAAAAGTATACTTTTGTATAAATCCACAAGTCTTTTTTCGTGAGTACTCTGAGTTCTTTTGCTGTGTTTAACTTATAAAAATCCTAATAAGTATAGCCAATAATTAATTATCTTCTTGTTGCATTCAAACAAACAAAGAGTAGGAATGGTTGCACATGCTTTACTAAGGGCATCCACTATGGTAGTTTCATCAAAAGGTCTAAAACCTCTATAAAGCTTTATCTTTCATTTTAACCATAGCTGGTTATTTGTTTACGACACGCGACGTAAGAGGCTCATATTCTCGAACCTATTCATAATTTAACGACGTGTTATTATGAATCATTCAAGAGTTGTAAAGGCTTATATAGTGAACATATGTTTATAACATCAAAAGGTTTATAATTTAACGACATGACCCATGTAAAGTTTCTTCACCATCGCGATCTTTAAGTTTACTCTCATCAACCCATGTTACTCTTCCATTAAAAAGGTTTGAACGGTTCTACGTGTTACTTTGCTTCGTTTATTTAGTCAAAATGAACATAAATTTTTAATTCCATCATGTGCACTTTCGTCTTTCTTCAATCCGTTGCCACTTCTAAAACAAACATTTTTTGGTATGAACTCTTTCAAATCTTTCTATTTTAGTTGATTAACTTTTTGTAAATGTGGCTCACCGTCTCCCCTACGAAAGTACGAAACAACACTCGAAAAGACATTCAAAGTGTGAATGTATGACTAATCAAGCTTGCACCAACAAGATAACACGTAAAGTAAATCACTACGATCGAGTCACATGATATGATGTGCGTAGTAGTATCGAGTCACGAGTCACGACCGTATATGCCATGTGCACAACCACACATAAGTTGAATTTGAAGGTAGCTGCACCTAGCCGTTTAGGGGCCCCGGACTTAGTATACATATGCATACACGACTACACGTAACACGTATGCAAGTATATTGCACTCAAATTTTACGCAACATCATATCTGTTGCAAAAGGTTACGAGGTAGGCATGTCAATGGGTCAGGTCTTGATCTAGATTCGATCTGATCACCTGATCCGACCTGCCTCACTCAAATGATCCAAGGGGGCAAAAAGTATGATCGATCCATCGACCCAATTAGATAATGGGTCGGCCCATTCACATTGATCATTGCTTGATAGTTGCATCTATATATACTTCCTGATCTTGTCGAAGCCTCGGTTACGATAAATGATTGGATCGAACAGACATAGCGACCGACCTTCGTATTTCTAGAATGTTGTTTTATTTTGTGTAATTTTATGTTCTAAGGGCCCGTTTGGTTTGTGGGTTTATCTTGGGTTTGGGTTAGAAAAATAGACCCCACCTCATTTTTAGTTGTTTGGTATGATTTGGGTTAGGACTCAATACTAAATATGAAGGTGTGTAGTAAAGTAAGGTGGTATGGTAAGTTTTATGATAAAAAGTAGGACCTACATTATTTTCTCTCTTTCTCTCTCATATAAACTTTTATATAAATAATTTATAAATCATATTTTAAATATAAATAATTTTTAATATTTTTCTCTCTCTTATATTAAATTTAAATTCAAATTCAATTCCAATTCCAAATCCTAATCCTAATCTTAATCCTAATCGTAATCCAAATCATAATCCTAAATCCACCTAGAAACCAAACGGACCCTAAATTTCCACCTTTACTTTTTTAAGAGCTTTAGATGATCGTTATGCAATTATAGTGTTTTTGTTTGGAACTATTTTGCTGCTACTTCTGCTTAATTTGGATTTACATAGAGGTGGAAAGCAAACGAGCAACAAGCTGCGTCACTAGTCTTTTTTGGATCGCAAAACTTATTCTTTTGAAAACTACATCCCGTGATCTTAGCTACTTTTTTTATCGAATACTTTTTGGATGTGATTAAAGGTATTAACATTAATCATAGTTTGGAACAGCAAGATACGAGGGACCAGAATTTAGTGTCGACAACATCCAGTAATTTGATTGTTCCACTTGTGATCCAAAAAGCAACACTTGTTTTGTTTTATTGTGTCGTCCCATGTTTCAATCCCTACTACTCCACTTATTGTTGCTTCACCTTTACTCCTCATTGATGCTTCCTTTCTAATTATATTATATGATTGTACCAAATCACATGCCAATTATATTCTTATAATATAACGCGTTTCTTTGATTTTGTATTTTTACAGAGGCTGAACAAAATTTTGACAGACGTATCATTAGTTTGCCGCGCTGTAACAAAATGCAAGCAACACATTTTAATGGAATTCTTTCTGTGTAAACATTTTAGGAAGAAACTTAATTCACATAGATAGGTTTATTTTGTTGGAGTAATAATTGGTTCGTGTTACAAACTAGTAAAATGGTTCATCTTGTTTGTGAAATTACAGTTTGTCCTCTTACGGTAACTAAATTTAACATTCCCCAAAAAATTTAAAAGAAAGGGGCATTCCGAGAATTGAACTCGGGACCTCTCGCACCCTAAGCGAGAATCATACCACTAGACCAAATGCCCATTTTTGGCATACTAATTCATAAATACAGTATATAAATGTTTTGTTTCAATTTTCAATTTTCTTTAAGACTTCTGTATTTGATTTTTGCCAAAATAAAAGACGCTGTCACAATGTCAAAAGCTCATTTACTTGTCTTCTTCAGCCATAGACAAAGAAAAGTGGCTATTCAAGACGTTTGTAAACAACTTTCAACTTTAGTAACTATTGCCTAAGCATTTTAACCAAAAGGCTTGTGTTCTAATGGTACCCCCCTATTTGTGTGAAAAAATTGCCTAAGCATTTTATTATCATCAGCTTAGCTATGTAAGGTAGCCAAATGATTATTTTTTCCACGGTATGTTAGCGAATCATATGTATGGGCCAAAATTTCATAGCCCAATTACTCTACTTAAAAGTTAAAACACACACTTATAATGACTAGAATCTTTATGTTCTCATACTCTCATAGTCATAGCCTAAATTAAAGAGTTTTTAACCAAACCCACGCTGTTTAAAAAACTATTTCCCAAACCCAAATACTTTTAAAAATAATCTCTAAAGTAGTTTTTATTTTTATTTATGTTCTTTCTTTCAATAATTGGCTCCAATAATTGAATAGATCAGAACCTCTCAAAACCATTGCCTCGTTTCAGCTGACTCACGCTCCATGATCATTCACTCCTTGTTCCATCTCAATCAATATAGGTATTTTATTTAATTTCAACTTTTGCATTCAATATCTATTTATTCAATAACAATAACATTGAATTCTTACAATCCTTGTCATCATCAATATATCTTTCAACTTAACCGTACTAATTTACAGTTTACTATTTTCTTTGTCATCAATATACCTCCCAAGTGTTTCTTTTTCTTGTGATTTACATTATTTGTAAGATTGATTTACAGTATTTAGTTCTTGTTACTGTTGAACCAACATTATCAACATGGCCCCAAAGTTTGTTACACTATTATGCTATTGGGATGGTGCAATTTGTGATGGGCCAGAAGGTGTATTCTATAACAAGTCCCCAAGCAAGGCTATAAAAGTCCAATGTGAAATACGATACGATGAACTAATCGATCAGATTCATAGTGCCATACCCATTGATAAGCAACAACATCACATTAAAGTAATATGTCGATATCCAACAGTTGCTGGAAAAGTGATGAAATATATTTCACTTCATATCAATGATGATAATGATGTTGGAATCATGTTTGATGTGCTTACTCGCCATAAGAAACTTAGTAACATTGATTTATACATAGAGCTTGAAGACACTCAACCACGCCGTGAAGAGATGGCACCCGGGTATAACAATTCGTTTTACTATCTACTTTCAATTTTATTTTGTTCACTTAATAATTGTTGCTTAAACAGATTGTTACTTATTTTGTGTTACAGTAATTGCATAACTCAAAATTCAGTTTTGGTTGACGAAGAAAGGAGCAATGATGTCAGACATATTAATGTCGTGGAAGACATGATTCGAAATGAGAACTTCAATGAAATATCTAAATTTGTTGTTGTGAACAACGAAATGTGTAACGAGATTGACATAGCGAATGAAGTTGATGTGAATGATACATTAGAAGAAGGAAATGAAGAAGAAGATGAACCTTTTGATAACTATCAAGTATCTTCAAATTTTACTAGTATTGATGGAATAGAACTGGCTTCTGTTGACAATTGGACAGTGACATATGCAAAGAGTAAAAATGATTTTACTAGATAGTTGGAGAAAGATTGTTTCAAGGACAAAGAAGAACTTATTAGAGCTATTAAGTTGCATACCATCAAGACACATAAACACTACGAAGTGGTTGAAACATCTACAACTACTTGGAGAGTAAGATGCAAGCATCATCAACATTCTGGTTGCAAATGGCAAGCCCGTGCATGTAAACGAAAGCGTAGTGGATTTTTTGAAATTACAAAGTATATTGGTCCACATACTTGTTTGCATTCCAAGATCACTCAAGACCATCCAAACTTAGATGCGAACTTGATCGCTCAAGAAACCCAACACCTTGTAAAAGAGCAACCTTCTATTAGTATTCCTGCGTTGACAGCTGAAATAGTTAATAAATTGGGTTATACTCCGTCGTACAAAAAGGTTTGGGTAGGAAAGGACAAGGCAATTGAACGCTTTGGGAACCTGGATGAATCTTATATGGCTTTACCTAAATTTCTAGCGCACTTCAATCTTTTAATCCGGGGACTATAGTTGAATGGAGCATTTCGAGACCAAATGATATGGGTGAGGTAGAATTCAGGCGTGTTTTTTGGGCTTTTGCTCCCTCCATCATGGGATTTAGGCATTGCCGGCCTGTGATTAGCATTGATGCGACACACTTGTATGGTAAATACAACGGAAAAATGATGATTGCCATGGGAGTTGATGGTAACAATCAGATATTGCCACTTGCATTTGGTATTGCTGAAAATGAATCTTACGCTAGTTGGTTTTGGTTTCTCTCTAATGTTAAAAAACATGTGGTGAAAGAGCGTGAAGGAATTTGTTTAATATCAGATCGTCATGGTGGAATCCTAATGGCAGTTAATGAGCAAGGATCTCCCTGGCTGGAGCCACATGCTTTTCACAGGTATTGTTACCACGCTTGTTTATTAAAGTTACGCTTTTTAAATTAACATTTAAAATCATTTTACAGGTATTGTTTGCGACATTTTATAAACAACTTTAACGATAAGTTTCGTAGTGCCCAATTGAAAGCTTTAGCTTACCGCGTTTGCAATGTAATCAAGTTCGCAAGTTCAACTCAATTATGGAAGAAATTGGGAGATTAAACCCACAAGCTCGTCAATGGCTTGAGGGGCATTCACTTGCTAAATGGACTCTTGCACATGACGGTGGAAGGCGATATGGGTTGCTAACTACAAATTTATCAGAGATTTTCAACAGTGTGCTAAAAGGTGCTCGCTTTTACCAATCACAAAGATGCGTCCAACTTACATTTTATCGGTTAGTGCACTATTTTAATGTTAGGCGCCCTCGATCCGGTGCTCAAGCAAACGGATATCCTTACACTCCCCATGTTGTTGCAAAACTAGCAGCGTCAACGTCAAAAGCTAGTGCACATTCTTTGAGATCTTTTAATAGAGATAAAGGAATATTTGAGGTGATAACTCACAGAAAACAAAATGTGCAAGTAGTTAATTTAGAAAATAGAACATGCACATGTGGTAAATGGGAAGTTTTTAAGTATCCTTGCTCTCACGTCTTAAGTGTATGCGCCAATCTTTCTTTGAATAGTTGGCAATATGTTCATAGATGTTACTCAATTGTAGAGTATTCCACTACTTGGGCATCTGAGTTTTCTCCACTTCCTCATGAAGTGTATTGGCCAGAATCATCTATACCACAACTGCTTCCAAATCCAGACTTAAAAAGGAAGGCAAGTGGCCGTCCTCATTCAACTAGGATACGAAATGGAATGGACATCAAAGAAGGGAAAAAAAGAAACCTTTGTGGAATATGTAAAAATGGTGGCTATAATAAGAAAACATGTCCTTCTAAGCCTAAACGACTTCCCAACTAGTGTATTATCAAGGTATATCGAACTGGATTTTTCTTTTAATTTTCAGTTATGCATCTAACATAAAGTTGTGTTTGTGCTAACATGTATCTATTGATAGGAGCATTGCGATTGGACTCAGAGAGCCATAGAGGACATGTTGCTGCTGTTTTGGTTTTCTTTTTGGTCAATGAATCAAGTGGTCGATTATTGGTTTTCTTTTTCAATGGATTCTAGCTATGCTACTCATTATGGATAAATAAATTATATTGCTTCTTTGCTTTTTTCCTGTGATCATTAATTTATTTGTTACGCATAAGCTTGTGTGTGAGTGGTGTGATCTGAGATGCATATCTGAGATGCAAATATGTTAAAAGTAAAGGTACAAATAAATAAATTGATTTAGTTAATTAATGCTTTCCTAAATAAACAATTATATTGGTTTAGATAATAAGTTTAAAACTCCTTTGGTTTGGGAAATACTTTTTAAAATTCTTATACATTGGTAAAAAACTCCTAAATCAAATATAACTGACATATTGTCATGGACAAGATGTGTGCATGAAAATTATCATGATACTCCAACAACCATGTGCCAGATTTATGTTGTAATTGCTTTGAAACATTGGAGTATCATTATAAGATGCTTTTTTTTATAGTATTATTATCCATACGTCCGCTATAGCAATAGAGGAAAGAACTTAAACTTTTGTATTTCACTAAGATCTTGAATATAGAGATTAGGAGGACGGTGGCCGGCCCCTCACAATTTGGAATACCATGTATGGAAGAGGACTTCTTATGTTCAACACTTGTGATTCTTTGGGATTTAGTATAGGAATTTACTAGTTTGGCCTCTCAAAATAAAGGTATATACATTTTGGCGTTCTAAGAAAAAAGCAAGAAGCTCCGCCACTAAAGTCAACCTTTTGCAAAAGAAGAAAGTGCCTTTTACAAGACGAAGATTAACCTGTGTCTCGGTTAAGAACGACTATAAACTATGTTTTTAAGTTCAGATTAGTGAATAAACCAATCAAGTATTATTCTATTAAAGAATCTTTTTCTAAAAAGATTGGGCCGAGTTTTAATAAAATTCTTTACCAGCCAAAGTTAATGAATTTGACTTTAGTCCTTTTGTTTCTTAAGTAACTCCTTTACGTAGCGTTTGGTTCACAGAATATTTTTTAAAGAATTGTAATCTGTCAAAAAATTGCAATTTAATCTAAATTAATTGTAATGTGAATCAATTGTAATTTGAATAAATTGTAATGTAATCGAAATGAAAGTTAGATGTAATATGAATGAATTGTAATATACACTCATAATAATAATATTAAATAATAATAATAATAATAATAATAATAATAATAATAATAATAATAATAATAATAATAATAATAAATTGAATTTGATAAAAGTAAATAATTAGTTCATTTGATGCGGCTCTTCATTATACTCTTGAGCGTATTGTTACTGCTTCTGAAACTGGTTTTGGCGATTGGCAATGGAGGCTTGCTACCTTACCTTTGCGTTCGGGGGGACTTGGTGTTTACTCTGCAGGTGACGTCTTGAACTATGCATTTCTTGTGTCTAGACATCAATCTGCTAGCTTACAGACTAAGTTGTTTCGACATTCTGGTATTGTAACTTCTAGGCCTTCATTTGATGATGCATTGTGTGCTTTTATTGCGAAAATGAAGATTGACCTTTTGAGTAATCCATGTGAGATTCTTGTCCCCAAACTCATGAAGAAACTAACAGATATATAATTCAAATGTGTTACCAAATAGCCGAATCTACATTTTCTTTATCTACTCGACAAATGGCGTTATGAAAATCGCAAATGGAGGACTACACTTCGGACTGGCTTAGGGTGGTTTCGATATTTGGGTTGGGACAGACTATGATTGCTAGGACCTACCGTTGCGTGTTATTTTATCGGCTAGGTGTTCCCCTATTCTTTGTTCAGATGTCGTGCTCAACTTGTTCTAGGGTCTTTACTGGGGATATTTATGGGGACCATGTTGTATCTTGCGCTGGTATTATTGGTATTAAACATCAGCATAATATGGTACGTGATGTCCTTGTTGACATATGTTCTCGGTCCGGGATTTTGGCTCGTAAAGAGGTTGATATTGGGCTTTGTGGTGAAAGGGACAAACCCTTACGTCTAGCTGATATGTTGCTCTACTCGTGGGACGGAGGACTTGATGTATGTGTTTATTTGATTGGATCATCATCCTTGACGCAAACTGGTATGGTTGATTTTGTGTCATGTCGTGCGGTGATTGAGGCTGCACACAGTAAACACGTCAAGTATGAGGCTAAGTGCGCGAATATTTGATATGGATTCATCCTCTTCTCTTTCTCTTCTTTTGGGGAACTTGAGAAGGATGTAGTGACTTTACTGAAGCGAATTCGAAAGTCCTCGATGACCCAAGACATTGGAGCACGTGCTACTACTCATATCTTTAGTAGGATTAACTTTTCTATAATTAAAGGAGTGAGAGCCAAGTTAGTATCTCGACTTCCTTAACTTGTAAATTCTACGACTTAATAATAATAATAATAATAATAATAATAATAATAATAATAATAATAATAATAATAATAATAATAATAATAATAATAATAATAATATTATATATTTAATAATAATAATAATATAATAAAATAAAATAATTAATAATAATAATAATAATAAGAGTAAATTACACCGTCGTCCTTGTGGTTTGCGTTGACCGACGGGTTTAGTCCTTTGACCTAAAAATTGCACCATACGCCCTGTTGTGAAACGTTATGCGCCCACTAGTCCCTTGACCAAAAACCGTTAAGTTTGACCGTTGCACATGAGGGTAAAATGTCATTTCAACACCATAAGGACTAACTAAAAGGACTAACGGTGTAATTTACTCTATGTGATATGTGTCATGGCAACACTTTTGTAAGATCCAAATAGTAGCAACCTATTCTTTCTTCACATTCTCGATTTTGAAGGTATGTCCATGTTACAGGTGAGAGGACAAAATGCTACATGTTTCTTACCAAATACTAATATGTAAAAAGAAAACAATGCATTTATCTTTATAATCTATTAACTGCTTTACCATGCTTTGTAAATACACAACCTAAATAACCCCATCTCTCCGTAAATAAGTTCCCGTGATCATCCAATTAAAAGTCGACTAGTAACTAGGGAAGAACGATAGAATCTTAAACACCGATTATTGCTATATAGCTTTCAAAGATAGTCTCCAACCATGATTTCGTTAACAATCTCTCGAATATCCGAAACCAACTATAGCCAAAATACAAAAACTAATGTGGCCTCCAACATACATAGACAATTTGCCTCAAATAATATCATTAGCGATCTATCAAAACAATTGTAACAACAAATTAAACAACACATTGGTCGGCATCCATATATCAAGAAACAAAATGGACATATCAAGAGCTCAAACTAAAAAAAAATAGCTTTAGTAAACCAAATACCATTTCTTTATCGACTACAAATCTAAAACCATGATTGGCCTAAAAACTCAAAAGCCTAAGCACCCTCGGTTTAAGTTTCAACCGAAACCACCTAAGCTTGTTAGATCACGGTGTTTTCAAGATCATCATCACCATTTCTCTCTCTCTTAACCTAGCCATGACCACCTTAAACCACCACCACCGCCACACCGCCGCCTACCACACTACACCACCCACCTCAAAACACTCCCCACTCTCCCCTCTTTCCGATCTACTAGGTCACGTGCCTAAAAACCCTCCCCCACCTCTTGGTATACACTCACGTGCCACCACCACCTCACCACAACGCCACCACCGGTTCTCTTTTTGTGTTGTAAGCAAAGGTAGGTTAAAACCCACGAGTTTTGACTCGTGCTTCTTGGTAACTCGTTGATGAGTCAGGAGAGTGGTGGGTGGCGGCTGAGATGTTGGGTCGTTGGTGTTGCGTAGGCGAGGGAAAGGCTAGGCCGAGACCCATATGGTCTCGGCAAGACATTTGGAGGTTTTGGATTGTTGGGTGTTTGATTGAGGTTCTGGATTGATGAGGTGAGAGAGAAAGGGTTAGGGTATAAATGAGAGAAAGGGCTAGGGGTATAAGAAGATAGTGAGGGTATTTTAGTATTTTTACCCGAGTTTAACGGTCAAACTTAACGGTTTTTGGTCAAGGGACTAGTGGCGCATAACGTTTCACACTTAAGGACGTATGGTGCAATTTTTTAGGTCAAAGGACTAAACCCGTCGGTCAACGCAAACCACAAGGACGAACGGTGTAATTTACTCTAATAATAATAATAATAATAATAATAATAATAATAATAATAATAATAATAATAATAATAATAATAATAATAATAATAATAATAACGTGTGTTTCTCTCCCCTGTGTGGGCGATTGGGGGTTCTTCCCCATCTTCACCTCGATACCCATTTGATCACCTCGATCATCCTTGTTGTTTTTACTGTTTCAACGTCTTTGTTGACGTGCGGTTCCCCATCTTCACTTCGTTGATTTTGTGTCGTGTGGTTCATCCTTGAAACCACTATTTGCTTGGGGTGATCTTTTTTGTGTCGTGTGGAAGCTTTCCCCATCCCCATTTGCTGCCGTTGCTAGCCGGTTGTGACCGTTACCTTGCTGCTGGTTCATCGCCTGTTTCAGGAAGAGAGTTGGTTTCTGGGTTAGTTTGTCGGTTAGCGCATCTGGAAGTGGTTGGCCGGTACGGTGTGTTGGCTTAACGTTTTGGGCAGCGAGTTGGCTTAACAATGTTGACAGCACTTAGCTTTTTAGCGAGTTGCTTAACAGTTTGGTAGCGAGTTGCTTCAAATGGTCTGCTTTTTGTTTTATTTGGTGGGGCCCACGCTGTGGGTTTTTCTTTTATTCCTTTTGGTCTTTGTTGTAGGACCACATATATTTTGCACTTTGTTTTAATTTCACTTTATTTAGTCTTAGGTTTTGTTAAGTTCAAAAAAAAAAAAAAAAAAAGGTCTTAGGTTTTGTTTTCTTGCGGTTTAAAAAAAAAAAAAAAAAAAAAACAAAACTATGGCTATCATTCGGTTTCATTGTCCCTTCATTGGTTTAAGTGGTTGTCAAGACGACAATGGAAATGGGCTTACCAAAACCTCGTTGATTTCTCATCTTCGTGATCGCTATTTCAACGAGGATGCGCTAGCCACCACCAAACTTTCTTCGCCACTAACTGTTGTTTTTAGGTCACGAGGTTACGTTGAAACGTATGGGTCTTTGGTTGTGCGGGTTTGTTTTAAGACGCATACTCTTCACTCTAAATGTCGGCATGGATATGATTTTGTGCCACCCGATCATGGTGATGGTGTTGTTAGATCTGTGTTATTTGATCTCGCTAAGCCCCAAGTTCCCTCTTCTGTTTAGCTCGTTTGTATTGAATATTTGGTTTTGGAAGAGCACTCTAGTTTTGATTTACACTTACTTGACACCTTGCTCGCTAAAGAGTTGCACACTGTCAAATCCATCCCTCCAAAGTGCCATTTGGGATTCTCTCGTGTTTTGAAAAGAGCTCTTGATAAGGTGATCTGCACACCTGAAGACATTTCTTGTTGGGTTAGCCTGTTAGCCTTGCCTCTTTGTCTCCTTAAAACCTTTAGCTCGAGGAGTAACATGGAGTGTAGGTCTGCACACTAAGCGCCAGTCAAGAAGAATATATCGCTAATGCCATTCGGTCTTGGGGTTCGTTCGGTGGTAGTTTTCACTGTTAGAGAGGTTTTAGCCGAACCTCCCTACTTGGTCTAATATTGAAGAGGAAAACCCGAATTGGGTGAGCGTAATGTCAAGCAATGCAGGAGGAAGATTTGTGATGGTCATTATACTGCTGCTGCCAGAGTTCTTTCTTCTTCAGGTGTTGCTCCTTATAATGATACTACCCTTGAGGACCTTAAGGCTAAGCATCCCTTCAAGTCTGCTCCTTCACTGCCTGATATACCTATTGACCATCATAACCTTATTGCATCTCCTGCTGTGGTTCTTGACATGATTAAGAGTTTTCCCCGTGGTACATCTTGTGGTCGAGACGGTTTACGCGCCCAACACCTATTGGATTGTTTTAGCGGTGCTGTTGTGGCTATATCTGATGAGTTACTCAACTCCATCACCCGTGGTAAATCTTTTCTTGACGGTAAGTGTCCTAAGGCTTTGGGCGAGTATATTGCCGCTGCTCCTCTCACACCGATCAAACCAGTGGTGGTATCCGTCCTATTGCGGTGGGGACCGTCTCGAGGTGTTTAGTCTCCAGTGGGAGCTTCTATGATTGGCCACTCTTTAGATGGATACTGAATGATCTACAATTCGAGTTGGGGTTTCGAGGAGGGAGGCCATTCTCCATGCCGTGAATCGGCTTGTTGAAGACCGTGGTGATGATGTGGGTCTTCGATGTTGTTGGTGGATTTCAAAAACGCCTTCAATCTAGTGGACCGTGAGGTTATGTTACAAGAGGTTCGCCTCCATTGCCCCGCCATATCACGTTGGGTTGAATTTTGCTACTCCAGCCCATCCACATTATATTATGGGAACACACTTTATGGTCACACCAAGCGCATACAACAAGGTGACCTCTTGGACCTCTCCTTTTGCGTTGGTGCTACATCCTTTGGCTCGCAAGATCAAAGACTCTTTTCTCCCCTTTCAAGCTTGGTACCTAGATGATGGTACGATCATTGGATACACTCTGTTTGTTGGGAAGGCCCGGAACTCATTATGATAGATAGACCTCGTTATGGTTTGCACCTCAACGCCGATAAACCGAGGTTTTTGGCCAAGAGAGATCCTAGAAGCGCACTCGCAGTGTTTTCCTCTAATATTGCACGCACCACATGGTGTAAAATTGTCAGGTGGGCCTGTTAGTGTAGACCTTGAGTTTAGCAAGAAGCTCGCTTTGAAACGAGTTTCTAAAACCATTGAACTTATGGACGCGTGGCCAAACTTAATGATCCCCAATGCGAGTTCTTGCTTCTCTCCGCATGTGCCGGGTATTTCCAAGTCGTATTTTCTATGCGCATGTTACCCCGTGTCTTTGAACATGCTCGGGTTTCATTCGATGAAGCACTTCGCCCTCTTTGAGCGAATTGTCACCGCCTGGGCCGGGTTTGAAATTGGCAATGGAGACTAGCCACTCTTCATTTTGAATTTGGGGCTTGGTGTATCTGTTCTTGGTGATGTTTTGAATTATGCCTTCCTTGCTTCTAGACTCAATCGGCCAGCCTACTGACCGAACTTCTCCGTGATTACGGGTGTCGGTGCTCGGATCCTCCTTTGATGATGCCCTACATGTTTTTAACGAGAAAATGGAGATCCTTTTGGGTAGCTCTTGTGAAATTGTCGCCCCAAACTCATGAAGAAATTGGCGATTCATATTTCACACGTGTCACAAAAGAGGTGAATCCACCTTCGCTTATCTGCTAGACAAATGGCCCTATGGAGATCGCAATGGAAGACCATACTTGATCGGCTTAGAGTAGTCCCGATAGCCGGGTCGGGCAGACTATGAATGCTAAAACTTACCGGTGCGTTTATGCTATCGCTCAGTGTCCCCTTTCTCCACTCGATTTAGTGCTCGCTTGTTCCAAGGTTTTTACAGTGATATCTATGGGATCATGCGATATCATGCGCAGTATTATTGGTATTAAACATCGACATAATGTGGTGCGTGATACTCGTGATATCCGCTCCGGGTAGGGTTTGACTCGTAAAGAAGTTGATATCGGGCTCTGCGGAGAGAGGACAAACAACTTCGCCCGGTGACTTGTTACTTTACTCGTGGAGAGAGGCCTTGATGTGTGTGTTGATCTTATTGGGTCATCGCCTCGACGCAAACTAGTATGACCGACTTTGTGGCGTATGCAGTGATTGAAGTCGCACAACGCAAGCGTGTCAATACGAAACCAAATGCTGCGATATTGGATATAGGTTCATCCCTTCTTTCTCTTCTTTTGGTGAACTCGAGAAGGAGGTGACCCCCGCCAGCGTATCCGAAAGTTCTCATCACTCAAGATATTGGAGCGCGTGGTGCTAACTATATTTTTAGTAGGATTTGTTTTCTATTGCTTTAGAGAGTGAGGCCCGTTAGTTTCTGCTTCCCACTAATTTCTTGTAATTTTCTTTGATTTTCTAATGAAGTGATGTTTATAAAAAAAAATAAATAAAAATAAATAATAATAATTAAAGGTGGGGCGAGTTAGATCTCATTAATTTCAGAATCCTATGGTTTTTAATAAAGTGATGTTATAATAAAATAAATAATAATAATAATAATAATAATAATAATAATAATAATAATAATAATAATAATAATAATAATAATAATAATAATAATAATAAACACTAATGTTTAAAAGTAAATTTTTTTTAATTACAACGTAATTCAAAACTTTTCATCAAATTTCTTATTTAATCTGAATTCTCTCACTTGAGGTAATTAAAGTGACTGAACACACGTAATGTAATCTGAATTACAATTCCCTCCTATTTGCAAACCAAATAGCATACGTAATGTAATCATATTACAATTGCATCCAATAACACCAGATTACAGCGAATTAAACGTCTCCTTAGTCCCTTTATTTGGAATTTAGATCGTAGATTCCATTCGTCCGAGCTAAGTTATCAAGTGCCTAGCTTGTTGGTTAACTACGGAGAATCTCGAAGGTATAGAGATAACAATTGAACAAAATGACATATATTTGCATTTTGTTCACAACGATTAGGCTTGTAAAGAGCATTAAGATAGTCTTGCTTGAAATGATTGATTGATAGCTTACCAAAATATTTTTTTTTGGAACAACATAATTTTATTAAAAATAGCAAGAAGCTAGAAAAAAGTTACAAGGTGGAAATCATTAAAGGATTTTGCATCCGGTTGTTCCATGAAATGGAAGACAACTTGTTTTTATAGGAGAACCTTCTATACGAACTATCAACAATTGAATCAAATAAAAGACTACGTTTAGGCGGAGAGGAGCAGAAGATCAACTCGTTGCAAAAATGCCACAAAGACCACAAAACAACACCTCATATCACCTCCTGAATGGCTTTTTTAGAAGACGAAACGCGCACATTATCAATCCAAGAGAAGATATCATGGATGCTAGAAGGGCTAAGGGAGATCAATATCCAGCCAAACAAAAATTCCTTGCCAAATAGATGTGGCGAGATTGTTCCATTAAATTTCAAATAATCGGGTTTGTGCTCTGTTGACTCTATTGAATCGAACACTTAATCTCTTGGTAATAAGCCAAACTGAACCTAGAGGGCTAAGACAAAAAGGAATTCATATTCCTCTAAAACTCGTAATTGATGAAGTCCTCAATTTTCCGTGTTGTGGTCCTAGCTTTTTGTTTCTTGTGATCATTGGCGTGCTTAATTCCTATGACTAGTTTCTATATCGGAATTATTTGATGTCTAACATGTGATATGGACAATGTTTTCTTTTCATGTTATTAACATTATATATAAATATTATTGGAATTTGTTTGCTTGTTTCATCATGAATTTCTATATTTGGTGAAAGAGTCTAGCTCCAGTTATGACCTTCTCTACCCGATATATTCATAACTATGCCAACACGTTTTTGTTGCAGCCTTATCGTCAGAATCCTCTTACTATTAATACGGGGGAGTATTATGCAACATAAGCAGGGTTTTTAAAATGTATATCATAGATGATGCGGACAGCTCAGATGAGCCGAGACCCTTTAATGCTTCTTATGTATAGACCCTAGGATTTGTTTATCACTATCTATATACTACGTATTATGTTATCTTTAAGTTATGCTTGTTAATGTGCATTAACAGTAGGTCTGGTTTGAGTCTTGTAGATGGGTTCTCTGGTACTTATATATGTGGGCTGCTTGTGGATTATCAAGTAAATTGATCGATCTAGAGCTCAGCTTGTATTGTCGTGTCTCATCTCTCGCGCTAGTTTCTTTTGAAATTTGTTTCACGTAAGGAAAAACTGTATAACATCACACCCATAACTAATGATTGCTGGATACATATAAACAGCACATACACAGCATGGACATCAACACAAATTCAGAAAGACAAATAGGAAATATTGCTCCACAAGTTTTCAAGTATAAGTCCTTTGATTGTTTATCATCCTTTAATTTTCACTATTTATTTGGGATACCTTATTTGTTTCTCATTGATTCAAAGAAAATAAATAAATACAAGGATCAGTGATATAAATACTTGGTTAATAACATTAATGAATCATGTAACTTTTGATGATCAAATATGATGATGCTGCTTCCATGGGAGGCACCGTAGTTTAGAGCAAGATCTTTCCCATACGCTTTTGCAATTTTCATTACTTGATGCTCCATCGCAACACTTACACTCCACTCCAAGTGTATAAAACAGCTTTGGATACCCTATACCACATATACATCATATCATTAACAAAATACCACATATATATCATATCATTAACAGAATCAAATTGTCATGTACGCCTAAATCTCTATTTGCAGTTTCAATGAAATTATGAGATATGCTAATTTTATGCACTTTAACACACACGATCTCACATCATACCATAATTTTCGAAATAAGACATTATAAGTATCAAATATTTGATGAATTCAAAATTTCAAAGGAGAGCATTGAGCTTTTTGTAACATGTGGATGTTTTGGCTTAGCTCTTTGCTAAGTCGTTTTAATAAAATATGACGTTGTTAAAAAAAACGTTAGCAAAAAACAATGACTGCACTTATTGATATAGTAGGGAGGTTTGAGTAGTTAATTAGCTAGTGATATTAAAGAGATCTAGAATATAAATCATATCAACTTTCTCAGGATAAAGGTGTTTCTTAAGTTTAATGCATATGAACATGAATCATATATGTTATATATTGCATAATGTATTGGAAAAAATAAAACAAAGCATGTCTTACTTTGAGGATAATAAACTTGGGGCTGAGAACTAAAATCTCTTGTGCCTTGAGATGAACCAAAGATCATCATTAGAAGCAATACCAAGATCCCTAAATTTCTTAACTTCTGCATACCCATTTCTTTTATCATAAATTTCTGATGTATCTCTATGCTGTCACAATATATATTTGAAATAATTTAATGTAAGTTTGTGCCTTCTTCTCTCTATTTATATACTCAAAATGTTGTAGGGTGTTTATTTTAGATATAATGGGTCAATGATGTGCCACGTGTCGGCACATTTATCTTTGGTTTTTGGTCCGAGTCTTGAGAGTTGAGTCTCATCAAGCGGGTCCAATACATGGAAAACTTGAAGTCAACTACAGATTTCGTTCAAGTATACACCAATAATCTATGAAAGAGAGTTTGCATTCCATGCATGCAATGCATGCATGTTCAAACTCATAAAAGTGACACTTATAGGATTACAACCAGTCACCAGCACTTTGTTTGCCATGACGTACTCATGACTCATTAACATACTACACTTACTATTGTGATCAACATTTTAAGTAATTGATCCGAAATGAGTTAAACGAAAAGTTTTAATTTTGGTTAAATGTAACTTATTGTTATATTAATATTATTATATATGGGTTCAAGTGAGAAGAGTTTTTAAAATGTGAGCGACGAGAAGTAATTATAACTACACGTTTGAGAATCATTGATTTGAAATATATGCATCTCTATTTATATAGATGCATCCCTATTGATTTTGAATTGAATAAGATGAAGAGTAGTACAGAAACACAATTGACATTTATATGATGCAAAATACCGAGGATTCACATAATTTGATGAAATTTATCTAATATATATATATGCATTTAATTTTTAAGAAAGAAAAATACATTATGATGCATTTAAATTAATAGAGATACTTTTAATTCAAGTTGATACATCTTCGATGTATGATTTTATTTAGTTCTCATCACTACAAAAATATCTTTATTCTCCACGCTTATTTTACTACACTTTCAAGTGTAGACATTTTTTATATGGATAATAATTTTCTACACAATATGTGTCACAAATATTTTAAAAAGTAATCCATATATAAGTGTATCCAATTATAATAAAATTACACTTATATGTGTAGCAAATGTTCCACACTTTTATTATAAACGTTTTTAATTTTGCCACACTTTTAGGTGTGGACATTCAAAAAAAAATTCACACTTTAACTATAAAATTTGGATAATATCTCCACACTATATATGTAGAAAAATTTGTCACACCATTATTACCGCATACGAGAAAGTGTGGAATCAATAATTTTACACATTTTAACCGTGACCAATTGACCTTTAAAATGTGAGAATTCAACTAGTTTTTTGTATTGCATCTTCTCATTTGAATTTTTTTTCACAACTAACTTTATCATATACCAGACAACTCAAAAAAGTTTTCTTCAAATTTTCCATCGTAACTTTATCATATACCAGACAACTCTTAAAAGTTTTCTTCAAATTTTCTAGTTCAGACTTCTAGAAGAGTAATAAAACTATATATAGTGACATGATTCTGGATGAGTTGAATAATGACGAGTATAAGAATTTAGGTCATCTTTTCTTTTATTCATTTCACACACGATAACTCCACGATTCACACATGCATATCACAAATTTTCCAGACGTGAAAAGGGGTTTGAAGAGGAAAATAAATACCAGTATATGTGGACTAGCTTTAAAGATTTCTTAAGAACTTCTGAATTAAGTTCAATGACCAGATCAACTTGTATATATATGGCATTAATTATCAGATGAATTTGATAGATTTTTGCCTTCGGTTGTTGGGTTGTCTCGTTCGTAAGGATTGATTTAGTTTTAGGGTCATGTGTAATTAGAATTATCGGTGCGCATCTTTGTACAATTGTCTTTAGGGCCGTGATAGTTGGGCAGCCGCCAGCTAGCTTGAGTGTTCATTTGTTGGAAACAGTTAATATCATTGGGAGACTTAGAAACTTAGGACTAGAGCTAAAATACATAATTGCAAACAAACAAATTAAGTAAGCAAATGAAAAGAAGTTAATCAAGAACATGATTAAATCGTATGTTATATAGAATATCATTTTCCTCCATGTACAATCTACAATAGTAATATCTTGGGTTAATAACTTTTTAAGATATATTTGTCGAAAATAATAGAGTTTAATGAATAAAAATAACTCTTTTAGGCATTAAAGTTGACATTTTGCCTTTTTTAAGATTATGACCATATTATGATCATTTTACACTTTCTAAATTTTTTCAAATACTTTTTTTCAAATTTTTTCCAAAACATTTTTTGAATTTTTTTCAAATACTTTTTTTCAAATTTCGAATTTTTTTGAATTTTTTTTTTTGAAATATTTTTGAAGGGTAAAATGGTCATAATACTTAAAGAAAGACAAAATGTCAACTTTAATGCCTAAAAGAGTTATTTTTTTAGTCATTAGCAGAATCGATATTATCGACAATGATAATCTTTTAAAAGGTTATTAGCGCTAATATCTTTACACGAACCCTCGACCTAATTAGTTTTCCAAGCACGTACAATTTTATAGCACACCATCACAAACACTTCTTGAATGATCAGAAAAGATTCGCTAAAACTACACGTCCAAAAATTTAGTCCTAATGAATGGTTCATGTGTGATTGTCATTATAGCAGTGTCGGATACAGAAATTAAAATGTAATTTTTAGCTAAATGGGTGTTTGGTGTCATTAGAACATAATATAAAGGGTGCAACTTAAATTTAGCAGTTAATTCAGTTGGAAAACAAATCCATGTTTTTCTGATATCCTTTCGAATTACCGTTTATATTTCCAATTTGTTCGGTACTTCCTTTTCTGGTCCCCTTTGTCTCTCATCTTCAATCTTTCAATTACCATCTTGTTCTTCATCAACCTCTTTCTTCATGGTTAGTTTCTTTGATGTTAAGCTTTTTTTATTTCGTTACAGAAATGACATGTGCTTTGTTATTGCGCTTGTAATTCGTTTGTCGATTTTTAATCTGTGTTTGTTTGATTTATCGCGTTTGTGAAAACTGTAGACAGGAAGAATGGCATATAAGGTGGATCATGGGTATGATTACTTATTCAAGATAGTGCTAATTGGGGATTCCGGAGTTGGGAAATCTAACCTTCTTTCAAGGTTTACCCGAAATGAATTCTGTCTCGAGTCTAAATCCACCATTGGTGTCGAATTTGCTACAAGGACTCTTCAGGTTGGTTGTCAATATTTTTCGAGTGATATATCTAAAATTTCTTTACAAATATTGGTTTTATATTGGAAATCATGTTGATATATATTAATCAACATGTCCCTTGATCAATTCCATTGTGAGATCTCGAAATAGCCCGCTGTGTCAAATTGTCTATACCATGTAAATTATTGAAATAGTTTTTGTGTATTTTATAGTGATGTAATCAGTAATCACCTAAATTTATATAAGGAAAGTCGATAAGGTTTGGTTGAATGCTACCCAGGTGCCCTAACTCGTCCCACAACCAATATCAGGAAGTAATCATATCGCAATCTCTAGAGCAAGACAATGATCTCGGTTCTCTAGGGCGGATTGAACCTAGGAAACCAAGTTATATACACTGAAAGCGCCATCTGTTTTATCTCCATGTACATTAGCCGACTCATCAAATTACCCGTCATTCTTGCTAAAAAGAAACTATCGGCAAACTCACACACAACCTAAAGAACACCTTGTCTCCACGTGACACTTGAACCCTCAGCCGGAACACTTTTAGCATACACCTTGCTGATAATAAGTTCTAGGTTGTGTGATTAACCTCGATTTGTTAGTAAATTCAGATTATAAGAATAACTATCTGTACTATACTAGTATCTTTGCCACCTAACAAGCAAAAGGTCAAAGGTTCAATCATTGGCAACCTCATAGCCAGAACCGCTAAGTGAATTATGTATGCCCCTCACATTATGGAAAGACAACCGATTGATGGCTGGTTCGGGTTACCGGGTATTAACCTTTTGCCACCTAACTATACTACTAACTAATAACTAAGGACTAGAACATAATGCTGATTATTCTTTCTTTTCATTATTTTTATATTGACATCTAAACTTGATGTAATATTCTTTGCCCCAAGAATGAAGTTAATTTTAGTATTTACCTTTATGGATGATGAATTCAACACTTCTAGATGCCTTAATTTCTAGATTTAGAAGGGTCATTCCATTGATTGTGTTTGATCATGGTCAAAGTTATCTTGAGATTTCTCCTACTTTTTCAAGTGATCTTTATTTAGCAATGAAAAGACTATTTAAACATATGTACTATCTTTAAAGTTATCGTATATGGGCATAGATGCTTATACGTATGTAATATCTTTAAAGTTAGTGACAATTGATGAAGATCAAAAGATCTTTTTCGTAGTGAAATAAATTACAAAGATAAATCATACTTAATTACTTTATTCTATGAAGAATGCAATTTTGAAATGATACCAACGATTATTTATCAAACGTCTTAAATGGTACCATTATAAGTAACAATTAACTTGAGAGTATACATTGCAGGTTGAGGGCAAGACAGTAAAAGCACAAATATGGGATACTGCCGGTCAAGAAAGGTACCGAGCAATCACAAGCGCTTATTACAGAGGAGCTGTAGGCGCTCTCTTGATCTACGACATAACAAAGGCCCAATCATTTGAAAATGTGCAAAGGTGGCTAAGGGAGCTAAGGGACCATGCAGACTCCAACATTGTCATCATGCTGGCTGGAAACAAGGCTGATTTGACCCATCATAGAGCCGTTCAAGAAGCTGATGGTAGGAAGTTAGCCGAGCAAGAAAATCTTGTGTTTCTAGAAACTTCTGCACTTGAGGCGTATAATGTTGAAAAGGCATTTCAGATGATTTTGTTGGATATTTATAAGATAGTGAGCAAGAAAGCATTGGCTGCTCAGGAAGCAGCATCTTCTTCTACTACTGTTCCTAGCCACACAACCACTATAAAAGTTGGCGATTATGACAATAATTCAAGGAAGGGATGTTGCTCTACTTAAAGAAACGAAAAGGATAAAACATGTATTATGTATATGTTTGTTCAAGATTTACAAGAAAACCGAAGGTCTATATAGACATAATTACTGCTGTTTTTATGTGTAACGTAACGTTACAAGTTTGAGTTACGAAAAGTGGAAAACAAAGCAAAAAAGTAAAGGAAAAAAGATAGGTCGGAACCTTGTTTTTTTGTTTGTTATGCTTTTGGTATGTATAGAGATTAGATCAAAGAGACTTGGATGTATTTCTTATGTTGTTGCTATATCTATTAACCCTTGTAAATCATTTCAAATATATATTCACATGGATTATTATATTGCTTTGTTGTTTCCTGAAGCTGTGCTAAATGGATTCCGCGTGTTAGCTAACATGAAGCATTGTTGATCTTAAGTGCTATTTTAACTTTCTGATCTATTCGAAATACAGCCTACACCTGACGTATATATATCTATCCAGTTAATGACTAATAACTAATGACTTGTATGTATATGCTTATATCGGTGTAGCTTGTTTGCTAAACACATTTAGGAAAAAATTCAAATTTTAAAGTTCAACCCGCGCGCAGGTTTTATTGGATCCAACTGATTAACCTGAAAGATGTTTTGGATGTTCGGCTGTTTGTATATACTCATATTTTTTATTTTGGTCAATAAGTTTAAAGCTACATGGTTTTTATGTAAGTAAATAATATAATATAAGTACTATCCTTTGGTCAAACTAAAAAAACTTTTTCTTACGTTTGAATTAACTGTTAGTTTTCCATGGGTTCCATACTTACAGATTTCCAGGATTATCAATAATCAAACAAGCATCATGTATGAATCATTATCAAGAACAATATAAGAACAAGAGATTGGGTTGAACCCTTGAATGTTTACAGAAACCTAACTATATATACTACATGAAACGACATCTATTGACAGTTATATTTATCCAAACATTGTGATGGTTGGATGTAACAGTCTAACTAAAAACTACCCTAACTGACTGCGAATGGGCCTGTTTGGGTTAACATTGTTGGTTTTATGGATATAAACTAGTAGACGTGAGTTAGGATCGAACACGAGACCATGGAATTGCACACTTTACATATGAGAATTAAAGTTAATAATTAAATGTAATAGTTATATTTATTTATTAATTAAACGAAATAACATAACGGACGTTAAGTAATTAGTTGTAATGGACTAACGGTCGTTAAATGTATTTGGAAAAGGACTAAGTTGTAAAAATATTGGGAAGGTTCCGGAATCCCCTTTGGGATGTGATAACCGATCGGCCAAGGAGACCCAACCCAACCCAATTACAACTCTTCACCAAGTTAGTTTGGATATAAATACAAAACCAAGGGTGTTTGTAATTTATCTCTTGTACTCATTAAGCTAAACCTAAAATCGTTTTGTGTCTGTTTTGCTCTAAAAGATCGTACACCCTCTCCAAGGTGTCGATCCACATCTTTTTCCAATTCAAGTTATTTGGTTTAATTAAAACTAGCATTGCTTTAATTCGGTATAGTACGTGTGTACAAGAAAGTCGTACTAACACAATATTGTTAGTATTCTTGGATTGAATTACAAAATTGTAAGGGTTAATTCATATAATCCTATAAACTCTAATTAGGGTTCATCCAAATTGCTAGTTTGTGGATTTGATTCTTGTTCGTTTAGAATCAAGTAATAAATCATATACGCTTCCGTACGATGTTTTGTGATCATATTCTTGTTTATGTTAATTAATTATTCGTTAATAAATCCTATACGCTTCCGACATGTATACTTTGATGTTTTGTGATTATTTATTGATTGTCATGTTATATAATCCCAATAATTGGCATCACGAGTGGCTCACTTTCAATCGGGAGAGTGAAATCCCTAATTAATACAAATATATACATTAATTTAACCTAGACATTGATTATTAATAGGGTTTTATCTAATAAGTTGTATGTGGCTACTTGTTTACACGTATTAAATTGTTTGTTATGTGCGCATTGTTTTTTAGTTTTTTATTTTTTATTAGTTTACTTGTTTGTTTATTATGTGCAACAGTTTTAAGCAAAGGGTAATTTTGAATTGAAAAATAATACGGACTAAACAATGGTGAAATTTGATTTGTTTTTTGAAGAGTTAAGTTTTCAATAGTTTAATTGATTGATGATTTTGGTACAAAACGCGAGAACGGCTCATCCAATTTGATTGACCGTGTGGAAGTACTAGGGGGAGCACATTAAATTGTGACCCTAAAGAGGAGGTTATTTCTTCAACGACCAAACTCTCCGCTTGTTTGCGAGTCAAATTGAGTTACCAAGTAAGCTATGCGCATAAATTCATCTTAAGGGCTTAATTAGTTTTAATTCCATGCGCCATCATGTGGTAATTACCGAAACACTAAGTGTTTACACTTATGCAAAAGTACGGTATAATGGACGATAATTAACGCTAAATTCCTTGATTGGTGAACCCAATACCTCAATCAAAACTTTGATAATTTGATCTTTATGAATTGGTAATAAAAAGTTTTTTATTAAAATTATGCTACAAGATGAATGCATGACATCTTTGTACATATTTGATTTGACCACATAAAATCAAACTAGTATCCTTTTAAATTAAGTTATGTGCCATCTAATTAAAATGAACACTTGAAGTTACAATTTACGCCATGACAAGACTGCGAGATTGTGATGGAGAGGTAAAACTCTATGTAAAGTCGCACCTTACATGGACATATTTGCGCTTCTTTAAGTTAGACACTTAAGTCGAGTAGGAACCGAGAACTCGACTCATGGCATAAGATGGGATGAAACATGTTTATATTTGCAATAGCGTTGGAAAATATAAATCCCATAATGATCTAGGAATTGGAAATTGTTTGCCGATTATTGTTCGACAGATTACCTTATTATATGCTTTTGTTACTAGCAGATCAACTGATGTAATGAACCTATGATAATTTGGATCCTAGTTTTCGAGAAAATTATATGGTTATATGTTTATATATTACCGTTGGGTATATTTTATTTTCTTGAAAAGTTGTATTATCAAAAATACTAATACTTGAACTTTTTTCTGTAAAAATGGCTCAAAACAACGATAACACTAAAACTTCACTAAGTTCTGCGTTTAAAAGCTTTTTTGATCGAGAAAAGTTGACTGGCTCTAAGAATTTCAATGATTGGCACCGCTTTTGAGAATTGTCTCAGAGTTGCCGACCGTTGAACTATCTCAGATGAACCTTGTCCTCACGAACCCCTAGCACCGGGTTACCAAGTCGAAAAGGATGCTTGGAAAATTGAGTATAAGCGTCATAACGATGTGGAAAATTAGGAACGATGGAACTCGCTCTCCAAAAGCGCTTGAAAACTACTTCCATTTAATATGCTCAATGGACTTCAAACTATGTTCGAGAACCAACACGTCGAGATTTATGACTTGATCGATGCATTACACAACAGAAGCAAGGAGAGGGTAAACCTGAGTGCTCATGTACCGAAATGAAAAGTTACATGGACCAATTAAGGCACTTGGCAAGACTTATGAAGATGATATGGCGTGAACTTGATCAATGATCCCTAACAAGGATTATAATGGTTTTGTTCGAACTTCAATATGCACCGCGTGGGAAGACAATTATCGACCTACACGCATTGCTAATTGACTATGAGAAAGGGTTACCTCAAAAGGCTCCAACTCCCGTGTACTTGCTATTCAGTGGAAGGATAAATAAGCCAAAACCGCAACGTCACGAACAACAAGAAGGTGAAGAGAAAAGGGAAAGTTGATAAAGGTAAAAGGTTAGGCCTATCAACCGTAACCCAAGAAGTACCCTACTTTTAGAAGGAAAATCCTAAAGGATCAAGCATGCCACCACCGCAAGGTCGTTGGGCATTGGAAGAGAAACCGTGTTCTCTATCTTGATGAATTGCGGAAAATAAGATGAAGTACGACGGGTCCTCTGCCACCGGTTCTTCGTGTAATTTATTTGTCATTGAATTATTTACTCTAAATCATAAAAATTCGGGTATATGATATCGGATGTGGTATTCACATTTGTAATACACCGCAGGGTTTAGAGTGGAGAGGAAGCTAGCCTATGGGGAGCAATATCTCACGTGGGAAATGGCGCATATGCAAATTGCTGTTGAAGCCATAGGAACGTTTAGTTTAGTATTGCCTTCGAACTTAGTATCGTCATTGAACAATTGTCATTATGCACCTTCTATAATTAGAGGTGTTGTTTCCTTTCGCTTTTGTTGGATGATGGTTTTACTCATACTATTTCACATAATGGAATTTCTGCTTCTTTAAATGGTGTATTTTATTTTAATGCGATTCATGTGAATGGTGTGTTTGAAATTGATGTGATTGGAAATGAATCTAACAAATGTAATAATTGATGTTTAGCATCAATAAGAAAATAAAGTTGGACTTGAATTCTTCTTATCTTTGGCATTGTAGACTTGCTCATATAGGCAAGGCTCGCATGCATAAGTCGCAACAAGAAGGGCTTTTGCAAAATATCAATGATGAATCATTTGATAAATGCGAGTCATGCATATTTGGGAAGATGACGAAGAAACCTTTTCATAGCAATATGGAGAGGCTTGACCTACTTGGTCTTATTCATACCGATGTGTGTGGACCACTTAGACATGTCTCAAAGAGAGGTGCTAGCTACTTCTTAACCTTTACCGATGATTTCAGTTATGGTTATGTTTATTTACTTAAGCATAAACATGAGGTGTTTGAAACATTTAAGGTTTTCAAAGAGGAAGTAGAACTGCAATTGGGAAAGAAGATTAAAGCTCTTCGATCTGATAGAGGAAGCGAGTATTTAAGCCAAGAGTTTAAAGATTACTTAGCTGGGAATGGAATTGTCCATAATCTCACTTCTCCATATACTCCACAACAAAATGGTGTATCTGAGAGAAGAAATCGTACATTGTTGGACATGATATGATCTATGTTTAATCTTACTACTCTACCTTTATCCTTTTGGGATTATGCTTTAGAATTAGTTGTTCGCATTCTAAATATGATTCCCACAAAGAAGGTTGATAAGACACCATATGAAATATGGCATGGTAAAGCTCCTAACCTGTCTTATTTAAAGGTATGGGGTTGCGGGCGATGTTAGACGTGACTCAGCAGATAAACTCCAACAAAGATCTCAGAAGTGTATCTTCGTAGGATACCCTAAGGAAACTATGGGTTACTACTTTTACTATCCAACTAAAAATAAAGTAATTGTTGCTAGGTATGGAGATTTTCTTGAAAATGATCTCGTATCTCAAGAATTCGATGGGAGAGTTTATGATCCGGAAGATGATCATGAAGATGCATTACCTTCCGAAACACTAACGTACTTGGTGAGAACCGATAGTCTGGATCCTCCACCGAGTTGAAGTGATTCCGTTTGTAGATCCGCAAGGTCTACGCATGCACTGAACTGTTGGAATCACTCTTAAGCCTATATCAGTGTTAGTGATTCATATGTAATAGTTAGCTTAATTATGGCCTTTATGTTTGTTATTAGCTTGCTTATATAGAAGGCCCATGAGCTTAGCCCATGTCCACTAAGGAAAGGAAGGGAGTAGGGTTGATCTAGCTCCCTTCCTATAAATATTTTGTAATAACCCTCACTTGAGGGTTGATTGTTCAATTTATCTCTTTCATATACTCTATGCTTAACCGTTCTTAGTTTCTTACGCGTATGTGTGTTTGATAGTTGTTCATCCGATCTCTTCTCCTCTCTACTCTTTCTATTGATGCTTGTGTTGTAAACTTAGTGACTTAACAGTGGTATCAATCGCCTACTAGTTGGGTGAATCGTATTGTTTTTGAAGTAGGTTTTTGGTCCTACGCGTAAAGAATACGGTGATACTTTGGTTCGCTTAAAAACACATTTTTTACACTTTTTAATCCAAGATTCTTGTACTTTCAACATTTTAAGGTGTTAAAATAACTGTTTTTGGCAAAAAGTTTCAACCTTTACGTGTAGATCATCGTTTTTGAGCTTGGTTTTTACGAGGTAGCTTTTCACGCGTGAATCGCTTTTAGACACTTTGGATCATCAAATTTCACACTTTTGTGTTATCTTGGTGATACTGAAGCTATTTCATCACAAAAATCTGGTTTAGAAACATCTTTGGGCAACAATCATTTTTACGAGTAAGTCTACGCGTATCAAAACCCTAAACTTACGCGTAACTTATTCCTTGGTTTGATCTTCAGTTTCGTGGTTTACTCCGTGTTTTCTTGCTTGGATAAGCTTGAAAATACGTCGACTGGGATATCTTTGCCTTGTGATAGTGTAAAAGATCACTTGGCTAAAACCCTAAACTTACGCATAAGATTCATCTTACGCATAAGCTTTGTCTTACGCATAAGGTAATCATACGCCTAAGTTTTCTACGCCTAACTTACGATTTACGCATAACTTTAGTGTTTTCTCCTTACTTACAGCGTAAGCTAAATCTACGCCAGTAACTCTTGTCATTACGCTGTAACTTTGGTGTTTTTACGCATAAGTACTACTTGGCTTTATTGTGATTTCTACGCCTAAGGATACTTCATCAACAAAGGTTCATTCAACTACAAAGATCCATTTAACAACACAAGTTCTTCAAAATGTCACAACCACCATACTCTAACTATTTCCCTCACACTTATACTCAACGACAACAACAACTAAGTCCACAACATCAACAATGGAATCAACAACAAGCAATTTATCAACAACATACTCCACAACTTGGAGCAATTCCACCACCACAAATGGTTCAACCACCACCAAGTCTTCAAGTTCAACCCTACACAAACGATTTCAATCAACATCCATCAAGGAACACTATGAAGGAACCCACTTGGTTTGCAAAGATGTGTGAAGCTTTAAGTAGCCAACAATCAATTCATGAGGTCGGATCACTTGATAGACCTCCAATGCTCACCCAGAAACTACGATCAATGGGTAATTAGGTTCTTTAGGTTTTGTGATTTGAAGAAGCCACATGGAAAGTTCTTAAAGAAGGTTATCTTGGAAGGCCCATTTCGGATGCCTCTTGTCATTGTACCGGAGATCCAAATGCTAATCCACAAAGAGATGAACAATCAAACATTGCTATCATTGGAGACCTAAATGCACAGAACTTCTACACTATGAAGTGATGAGTTTGCAATGCAATATATCCTTTTAGGATTACCAAACCCAATTCTTTGAAGTGTTGATGCTCAAAAGACCGCAAAGGCAATGCGGAACATATTCATCTTCTTAAGGAAGGATCTGCACTCAATCGGAGGATATGGAATCCAAAATTTACTTGGCTTATGAACACTTCATGATTGAACACGGAGAGACACTAGAGTCTTATCATCATCGATTCTCGACATCATACATAATTTGGATAAACACAACATCATCATGCCAAGAATTGCGCTAATACTAAGTTCCCGAGTAGTCTTGGTCCGAATGGGAGAAGTATGTCATTTTTCTCCGCTGCTTAAGAACATGCATCATTCTACATACGGATTGTTGTACGATTACTTGAAGCCTCATCAAAGGAAGTTGATAAGGAAAGGATTCTCCGTGCTCAAATTGCTTCACCTTCACATCCGGAAAATCAACAACTTGCCTTGTATGCTCAAAAAAATTATCCTCCTCAACCAAAAACTCAACCAACTATCACACCACATGATCAATCACAGCAATCTCAACAAACTCAATTGGTTCCTTACAACAACAACAATGATCAAGCACTTCATAGTCAAGCTAATGAGGAATCCAATCCGTTCGAAGCATTGCAACAAGGATTTGTTATGATTACTAATGCTTTTGGTCGTTATACAAACAAATCCAACAATCGCATTCGTTCTCATCTAACACAAGGAATCAGTCATTGTGAACAATGGACGCGTTGAAGTTCGAATCGTGGTTATGGTCGCCGATGGGCGGTGGTCAAGGGTTTAATGGTATGGGTAGGAATAACAACGAGCTCAAGTGGTGGAGCAGAAATGCTCGTAATGGGTTGAATGGTCTTCATGCTACAACCGCAATGAAGGGACACTGGCTAATACATGCCCAAAGCCGAGGACTAGGGCGGTGCTTATCACAAAGAGGCTCTTCTTTGGCTCTTAAGGATGAAGCTAGTGGAACTCTCATGCATAAAGAACGAGTTTTTATGGCGATGCACTCAGATGATGATATGGAGGACTTGCAGCCAATCATTTATTATGTTGATGGCTAATATGCATGAGTTACACATGAGTGACACAGCCCAGATGATGACACCGATGGCTTGTCTCAAGCACTGAACAAACCATATTTATCTCGATCTAATATCTCCGCTAACATCTCGAATCCGGCAAGGCTCGAGAAGTTCAAAATGAGTCGTCCACATCTCATTCGACGATTTTCAACTAGACCCGAGTTACATTTGACGATCAAGATGACCTTATGGTTTCCCTTGATAATCAAATTGACTCGATGGTTATACTGAGGATCTAAATAATGATCATGTTGTGACTCACGTTGAACACACCGAACTTTGCCTCGTCCCGATGTTGATCGTTACTTAAAACCAACAATCCATAGTGGAAGAATGTCGTGCGAGAAATCGTGACTTAAAAAGTAAAATGCACTGTTAACCAAGGATTTTGAATGTTTAGAAATGCAACTCAACTTTTCAAAACTCAAGAAAACGTGAAAAAGGTTTTGAAGCCGCTTTTGCTAAATCTCATCAAAACGAAAAATATTTAGAGCGATGATGCGTGATCTAGCCGCTCAAGAATGCTTTGTTGTCGAAATAGAACAAGCAAACATGAACATAAAAATCAAATTAACGCTTCACCTTGGAAAATCAAAAGCTAAGGCCGAGTTGTTAACTTGTCAAAAACAGTTCTCTGCATACAAAAAGCATTCAACGAAGCGAATAGATGATCATCTTGAAGAAATTATCGCTTAAAACAAACTTAAAGAGTTTAAAATGTTGTTTACAAACATGGTGAGTCGATCACAACTATTCAAAAGTTTACTTTAAAACCCAATCCAAATGGATATGGACCGAATCTTGCGATTATAAACCTAAGCTTTCAACCAAAGCATTCAAACCAAATCCGAAGTTTCCAAAGAATATAAAATTGATAATTCATATGAAAAGTTGTTGAATATCATCGTCAAGAGGAATTAGATGCGTAAGACGAGTCGATCAAAATTAAAACTGTTGTTTACAACAAACCTTTTAACTATTCAAACCGTCACTTTCACCACACCAACGGATTCTCCTAACACACCAAGGATTATCATAAAACGTCTCGAGTCTTCTAATGTTAATCCCCAACCGATTATGCACAAATTTATGGTCCTTTACCTTCCATCGGTGAAGTAAATTCAAAACACGAAATCGCAAAATTCTTAGATATTTTGACCTTTTCATGGTCGACCTCAAACTTTACAACATGAGATAGAATATCTTTCCGAAATCAAAGTTCAACACTTTCAATCGCCTCGCATGTGAGAACAAAGAGACATTTTTAGAAAATCTTTAACCAAATGTTAAAATTTGAAACATTGTGCATTGTCTTGGGAATGGGACTTTCATAAGGAACTTGGATTGATGAAGGTCATTTGTGAGAAAAGCAAAACATCTATTTCTAATACTAAGCGTAAAAAGAAAATGTTGAGAAAAGATGTTGATCGACTCTTGAAAGATGTTATATGTCCGATATCCATAATGTTGTGTTATTCAATTCTTTGCCACATGCATCCGATTATATCTCTAACGACATCGTTGATAATGTTGTAACTGCTGAGAATACTTGATAATGTGCTTCGGATCGAGTCTTTAAAAGTTGAAAACGAACGTCTCTTAAGCGAGCTTTCAAATGCAAAACTTAGCCTTCAATGGTGTCAAAAGATTGTCAAAATCATGAACTTGCTTTGCAAAACAAAATCCACCGGTTGCAATTAAACAATTTTAATCCAAAATTTGAGCAACCTGGATGATCAAACGTATCTTTAAAAACTCAAATCTCAAAATATGAACAAGAACTTGTAAAGTTAAACAGAATATGGTGTCATATTTGATTTACTCAATAAGACTCGTCATGAAGCATCATACGAACTTGATCACTATCTTGCACACACTAGAGAAGTAATGAATTTTCTTTGGTAATATTCATTACGAAAATCAAGATTTGATTCACACTATCTTTAAGTTAAGAGAAATGTTAGGAAAGTATGAACAACTTCCGCCAACCATCATTAAGAGAATAGCACACGTAACACTTAGTAAACGTGAACCCGTAATGCCTACCGCCAAAACACAAGTTGCTAACGCTGCTTCCTTCTCTTGAACAGAATAGTTGCCTCTTTTCCAAACGTCCGCACTTCATGCCTCAGGAGCAATACATCAAGAATAGGAAGTTGCGGCCTAAGAAAAGATCAATAAGGAATGCTAAAGTGAAGAACACCCTAGGACTATGAATAAGACTCACGTTGCTTCCACTATAGATATTGCGTCGGCAAATGTAATAGAAATAGTGATGTAACGAATGCTAAACCTTTAAGTACTTTTGATATTCACCGATGCACCTCGTGTTATTTATCGTAAAAGTATGAATTCGATTGTCATGACAAATGTGTTGCTAAAGCTATCACCTCTTACGAAATCCCAAGAATCGGAATACCTCTAGGCCCACTAATCTTTCTAAGTCCGTGGCTTGGTAAACCGCCTCTTTAGAGTCTAGGAAACGCATTCTTTGTCCATGTAGCTCGGTTTCACCTCCTAAGAATGTCGTACCACCTAGTTGTAAAACCCTAAAATCTAAAACTTCTGAAATGACCATGTTACCCCTCTTATATAAACCTATAAAATGCGAATAATATGTCGAGCTCATTAATTATAATTTTAACCTAGCTTATAAATATCATCGAACTTAAATCCACACGGTCACTAAGTGATAACACTCAATCTTTCATACGATTTGAGACTTCATGAAACGGGATTACAACATGTACAAGTAAACAAAATCGACTTATTTGTGAGCTATTAAAACACACGCCTAATTAATACATTGGCCGAAATTTTGTACAACACAATTAAGTTATTATAACTTAAAAAAATGGTAAGCTATCAATAAGTGATTTTGGAAAGTCAAAAAGGTTGTGTTTATCTCCATATATTCGGCCCGCATGATCTCCAAATCCCTGATTTCAAGGGTTGTTACACGCTCCATATAGCTTTTAAAAGTTTTCATCTTCCTTCTTATATTGCATCTAAATTAGAGGAGCAAAACACTAACTCTCTCTTCACAAAATATACGGCAACCACACCTCTTCCTTCACCCTCCTTTTTATTTTCTGTCGACAAAACATCCAGCCAAGGTAAGGCTTTCAAGACCCTTTTCGATGCTTGATATTCATGGTTTTTCCCATGTATTGATTTGGTTTGGTGTAACTTTCGTTTGGGGTTCTGTCGTGGGTTCTCTAGCCATGTTGCTGCTGTGATTTTGGGTATTGGTGCGAAGGTCTTGCTTGGTGGTCGTAGGCTTTGGCTGAAATCTGGTCGTGGGTTTTGCTAGACGAAAGGAGGCTCGGGTTGCTTTGTTTTGGTCATGTTTCTTCCTCTCTCACGCTGCAAGGTAATCACGTTTTGTCCGTCTTTGCTTCCTGCTTTGTGACGTTGTGTTTGTCCCTCCATGCGCACACATTTATACAAGTTAACATGTCTTATAAAATATAATGTTATATCAAAGCTACGTAAAATCTTTAAAGGTAAAATGAGTGTCGACCCTATGCGTTTGTTTAAGTCGTTTTGGACCTTCCCTCTTTGAATGCATGCTCTCGTTAAATCATGGTCTCACAAAACCATGGTGTTGATGCTAAGTATGTCGAATGAAAATAAGCATAATATGTTGGCATTAAATCTGTTGCAACCTGAAATCACACGACATGCCATCTTTTTGTGTCGAAGTTTGAATAAATTGAATCATACGTGTAACGGGAATGGTAATGTCATGCATGATTAACCATGGTCGAGTACTAGTTAAGTGGAAAGAATAAAAATATCTCGTTAAAATGGTGTGTGCAAGTACTACTGTATGAATGAAATATGTAAGTTTTGGTCTTGTGGAGGGGTAAGTTTAAGGGTGATCGCGGGATCAACGGTCGGGTCATTTAGTGTTTTGAAAGGGCCTCGGGGTAGTCAAGCCGGGGGTTAATCATAATATATTTTTACTAAGTCGTGAATGTTGATTGTTTGAACCATGACGAGCTTGAATATTGATCAACATACATATGAAGTCTTGTGGGGTAACCGAGGGTGATCATGGGATTTATGGTTGAGTCTTTTGGAGTTTTGAAAGTGTTCCGGGAAGATGAGTCGGGGGTAATCACTAGGTGTATTTTCGAGTCGAGTTGGTTAGCCGTTTGAACATAAGCGAGGGTAAAGTCTAATGAAAAATTGTGTTGTGAAAACAAACAAAAAGAAATGGTACGTATATAAAAAAGAAGATGCATGTTTTAATATTTTGATACTTTTATTTTAAACCTCCATTTTAGACTTTGTCACATGCAAACCTTGCACTATTAGTAAAAGACACATTACACCCTAAAGTACCAAAATAATAATATTGAGTTTTAATTTCAATATACTTGTCATTAATAACCATAAACTTTGAGATATTTACCATCTGAACCCTATACTTTGAAGTATAATCTAATAAAGCCTTAAAATAGGATATTAGTCATATTAAACATTTAATTTTGCCATTTATCATTTGTAACCCTTAAGTTTGGCTAATTAATTATTATTACCCTAAAGTATTTTAATTTCGTCCATTACTAAAAATGAGAATATGCTTAATAACTCTAAAAATATTAATACGGTTTATATCAGCAATAAATCCGTTACGACATTAAATGATCTAATAATTATTATGCGAACCGTAATCCGTGTAGATTCATTGAAGAAGGCGTGACGTTGTGTCTTCGTGTTTATTCATTCGTTTCTTTCCTTTCGTTGGCGTTAAGGTACAGATATTCTGACCTTACGTCTTAAGGTTTCTCGTGATTCTTATACATCTTTCGATATTAGCTTGAACTGTTATGCTTTACTCTAAGCCTCATGATTAGGGCTTCCCTATGACCTTGCTATGCTCCCTTTGATATGAAACTTTGATATGAAACTCTGATATGAAACTTTATGAAACTCTGATATGAAACTTTGATATGAAACTCCGATATGAAACTTTGATATGAACTTTGATATGAACCACTTATGATATGAATATGTTTTGACCCTTTAGTCCGATACAAGGAGCCAAATATGTGTTCCTAGTCGGGAAGGTAACTTTGACCGTGTCATTGATGCACCAATGGCATGACTCCGGTGTGGTGAGTGATGATACACACCGTTCCCCATTATGATATGATATGATTATGAGCTCACTATATGTATATGATTTGGCCACTGGGGTATGGATGCATCCTAGATATGATATGTTTTGAGGATTTGATCCGTTTGGAGATATATATGGTGAATGATGTCGGGTGCAATCCGCGTCTTCACAATTCCGGAGCTAGCTACTCCATTTGTTAATGAGGTCTCCTCTATTATGTATGGTATTCGAGGTCACCCTCCGAATACAATGGCTACTTATGATATGATATGATATGATATGTTTAAGGCTCGGGTAGATTTACGATAACCCTTACACTTTTGATAAACCTATATTGTACCTTTCGCATTCCCAACGCACTATAATCATATTACTTGTTCATTACTCAATACCCTTATATGATTCACTTTACCAGATATAGATACTCCATTACATTGATCTGTCACACTTTCATTCCGTTACTTGGACTATGGTTCCATTCACGTCTCGGTTATTATATGTTATTGGATTGATTATGATATTCATGTTTATCGACTCACGATTACTCGTATGATATGTATGTATGCGATATAAGATTTACTGTTGTCATCTCGATGATATGCTATCTTCTTGTTATGTGATCCTTTGTTTTGTCCGTAGCGTGCTTGTGTGAAATCGATTGTTGATATGTTTATATTTTGTACCTCGTTCGATTAATCTCGTGGACTATGACTATCCGTTGTATCTTTATCTGCTTGTTGTTGACCTGCCATGTTTGCATTTTTGTTTATGCTACGGTTTGATTGGGTGAATGGTTCAACTTATGTGGTCTGGTGTGTTAACTTGCTGTATTGCTCTGCTATGTCCTTAATTAATTCAACTATAGTGTTCATGTTGAGTTCATATTTGATACGTGTGGTTACCATGTCTTGACTACTTATAGTATTTTCGCTATTGTGATACTTGTGATGTTAATAATCTGTGGGTTATTTGTCTTGTGGGATTGCCATGTTCACTTCCTAATTAATTGCTTCCGCTTGCTTTTAGTTTCTCTGTTGGCTTATTTATATTCTGATTTCCTGATCAGACTGCGTGCTATTCTTATGTTGAGTGAATGCGACGTTTGGTATGCTTGATTTAATTTCGGTGCTTGTATGTCTGTTTGCTTATATGTGATTATATATATGTCATGGATGCGTTGCTTTCGTGTTCTCCTTGGTTGTTGTTCTTCTTTGGATATACGTATAATTGTGTTCTCGCAGATCCTCATTGACTCATTATTCTCCTTTCAGCTGCGACCTTGTTATCGGTTTCCTTTGTTTCATTTCTTTTACGCTTTTATTTAGCTTTCGTTTTGTTATATCATTCACTGGGCTTTTTAAGCTCGGCCGCATTTCTTTTCTGGCGGTTTTAGATTTGAAGATGGGCTTTGATGGGGTGAGAGTTGGATTATCTGGTGGACCAACCCTAGTTTTCCTTATTATTTTGGATTGAATTGAAGAGCTATTATTTTTAGATTTCATTTCGTTTTGGTCATATTGGATTTTGTATTGTCTTTGTAAGTCATTCGTTTATATGACTTTGTACGTTATTACTTAAAACTTCCGCTTGTAAAATTTTATTTGTATGTTCTGATATGACACCAGAATGTGACACTTCTACCCTTGTCGGGTTGGGGTGTTACATAGTGCATTCACTAAGACTAAATCAAATACTAGTTGGAGATGGCGAAATGGATATATAACACACTAGGATTTAAATGGATGCCTAAAGTTATTGATGTGTATGTGTCTACTATAAGCGCTCCTAACCTCTAACATTTGGGTTCCACATCTACTTCTATTCCATCCGTGTCGTGCGTGTGTGTAATGGTGATACGAGATCATTCTCTGATTGTTGATAGCGGATGTTCCCGACACATGACGAGCAATCTTAAACTGTTATCAAACTTTATTGCAAAGTTCATTGGCACCGTCGATTCGGAATGATCACTTGCAGCTATCATGGAGCTACGGAGACTATATCAATGGGAACATCGAAATTAGCGGGGTTTATTATGTGGAAGGCCTCGGTCACAACTGCTTTCGATGAGGTCGGGTTACTGTTATGGAGATTTGGAGGTTGGTTTCGTGGAGAAATCTTGTTTCATTCATGATCTACAAGGAAGCGACCTTATGTCCGGCTCGTAATTCAAGTCTTTACACCATCTCTATGCAAGACATGGTTGCTTCATCTCCCATCTTTTTACTTTCAAAGGCAACATCAACAAAATCCGGTTATGCAACCGTCGTCTATCACATTTAAACTTTCAAACTATAACCAATCTTGCTCGACATAAACTAGTTGAAGGTCTCCCACGATTCCTGTATTCTAAAGATCACCTTTGCTCGACTGTGAACAAGGGAAAAGCACTCGTGCTCATTTTCCTTCAAAGGTGGAACACGACTCTCGACATGTGCTTCATCTTCTTCATATGGATTTGTGTGGCCCGATGCGCGTGCAAGCGATCAATGGCAAACGCTACATCTTAGTAATTGTTGATGACTATTCACGATGGACTTGGGTCTACTTTCTTGAAGCAAAGACCAAGCTCCACAAATGATCATCACCTTTCTCACAAAAATTCAAGTTCGACTCCGAACACCGTCCGCCAAATAAAACGGAACAAAGGCCCGAATTTGTTAACCAAAGTCTTGAGAATTTTATGAGAAAGTGGAATTGAGCATCGAGACATCTATTGCACGTACACCAAAACAAAACGGAGTTGTTGAAAGACGAAACCGAACGTTAGTGGAAGTCAGAAGACAATGTTAATCAATGCTAAACTTCCAGATTACTTATGGCGTGTCGTATCAACCGCATGCTATACTCAAAATCGTTCAATGATTACTAAGCGCCACAACAAAACACCTTTTGAGCTTCTCCATAACCATAAACCGAATCTCAAACACTTTCATGTATTTGGATCCCTTTGCTATCCGAATAATGATCGTGATGATTTTGGAAAGCTCAAAGCCAAAGTGACATTGAGTCTTTATTGGATATTGTGAGAATTCTAAAGGTTACCGGATCCGGAATCGTGGTACAAAGCGAGTTATGGAAACGATTCATGCTCATTTTGATGAACTTACGGAGATGGCTTCGAGTATATGACTTGGAACCCGGTCACAACCGCTTAAACTTCCTCAAACCCCATCATCGGTGAACAAAGCCCCCACTCACTCGTCGACAAATGGAAAGGTTATTTGCTCCATTCGTTCGGTGGCGATATTGATGAACGTGCTCGTGTGTATCCGCTATTTCGATGCTCAACCCGATACTACTCTTATACCGATACACCGCTACAACAACTCTTTGTTGAAGAAGTACCACCAGTTGACTCCACCACAACAGTTGAACAAATCGCTTCCAACAATGATGAACCGGCCGATGATATTCTTAATGAAGTACCCCACTGCGATTTTAATCCAAATGCGTTCTTTAACCCATTTGCTAATGAAGCTACTGCACACGATGTCGCGGAATCATCAACAAACCATTTGAATCTCGAATGCATAATGTATACCAACATCAACCATCTACACATCGATGGACAAAAGACCATCCTCCTGAAAATATTATTGGCAACCCGAATCAACCCGATCGTTACGAGACAACGTCTTCACACGATGGTGAACATTGCATTTATGCACTCACCATTCGCCAATCGAGCCTAAAAACATTAAAAACGCAATGACAAAAGACATCCGGATTGAATCCATGCAAGAAGAACTCAACCAATTCAAACGTCTTGAAGTATGGAATCGGTTGAAAGACCAACGGTCTACCTCATTGGTCTTAAATGGATTTGGAAGAACAAATTGGATCTTTGAAGGGAACGTAATCAAAAACAAGTCACGTCACGGTGGCTAAGGGTTATCGACAGGAGGAGGTATTGAATTTGAAGAATCATTTGCTCGGTTGCTCGTCTTGAGGTCGCTCGGATATTTCTCGCGTTCGCGGCTCATATGAATATGGCGGTCTTTCGGATGGATGTCAAAGCTGCGTTTCTAAATGAACAACTCGAAAGAAATGGTTTATGTCGACCAACCGAAGGATTCGTTGATCCCGAGTTCCCGAACCATGTCTACAAACTAAACAAAGCTCAGTATGGTCTCAAATAAGCTCCTGGGCATGGTACGATAAGCTATCATCTTTCCTCATTGCTAATAATTTTACCAAAGGTTGGTCGACCCTCTGCTTTTTATACAATATCACGGGCACATATCTTAATTGTTCAAATTTACGTGGATGACATCATTTTGGGTCTACACATAAAAGTACTCAATCGCTTTTGCAAAACTAATGAAGAAAATTTTGAAATGTCCATGATGGGTGAACTTACGTTCTTTCTAGGACTGCAAGTTCATCAATCACCCCGTAGTATTTTCTTGAGTCGATCCAAATATGCCCTTGAATTGTTAAACAAATTTGGAATGAAAACTGTGACACTTATGACACACCAATGACTCATACCAAGCTAGACAGCTGATTTACATGGGAAATTAGTGGACCATACCAAACATCAAGTATTATTGGGTCTCTCATGTATCTAACAGCTATGAGACTGACATTGTCTTTGCCGTTTATCTACGCTCCGTTATCGGTCGAGACCAATGAAACCCACCTCTAAGGCTAAAAGAATCCTCCGATACATCAAGGAACCATTAACTTGGGGATCCGGTATCCAAGGATTCGGTTTTGAACTAATCGCTTTTTGGATGTCGATCACGCAGGATGTTTAGATTCAAGGAAAAGTACTTGTGAGCACTACAATTTCTTGGTGACAAGCGGTGTCCCGGCAATCGAAGAAGCGAGGATTGTACATCGTCATCAACCGAAGCGAAATATGTAGCCATGTCGGCGTGTTGTGCTCAAGTCATCCGGATGAGAACACAACTCAAAGACTATGGTTACGTGTTGACAAAATCGATGTCTTTGCGACAATCGGAGTGCTATTGCGATCTCGTCAACTCGGTTCAACATTCGAAATCAAAACACATCGATCTTCGTTATCATTTCATCAAGGACCACGTGGAGCAGTGCAGCTTGAATTATACGTCGTGGTCTGCAGAATACCAATTGGCGATCTACTCACCAAAGCCTTGCCTCCGGCTAGGTTTAATGAGTTGGTCCACCGAATGGTATGCGGTGTTCACTCAAGAGGTGGATGAACTCTTAAAAGCAGTCTTAAAAACCAGTCAAACACCAAAATCTCTTTTGTAAATATTTTTTCAAAAACAAAATACAAAAATATAAAACCTGATAAAACAACAAAAATATTCTTCTATCTACTTTTCTTACACATGGCAAGCACATTTCTTCCGTCAACACTCTAATCTTTCAAAATTCAGTATTTTTCCGATCAAGTGTTGGGGGGAGAAAATAAATACTTAACTTTCTCAAAATAACACTGTACTTGCATTTTACCTAATCCCGGCTGTTTCTTTAAAATGGTGGTCACATTTCTGGTTCACTAACACTCCTCGGACTAAAAGTTATAACCTTTCATTATTTCAAAAGTCGAGGGGGAGTGTCGTTAAAGTTATTTCCAAATATTCTTCGTTTGGTAACCAAAATGGAAGTTAAAAGGCTTTGGATGAAAATGTAAAAGGTGGAGGGACTAAAACTGCCAAAAACCTAAAGTTATTTTAATAAAACTCCTCCACCTAACCTAATCTTCATATTTATTACTCAATCCAAACAAATCCTACGCACAAAAATCTTTCTTCAAATTCAGTTATCTGATCTTCAATTTGTAAGTGATTTTGTGTTCTTAACAAGTTTTTAAACAATGGTTTTGAATTTCATGCGAATCCAACGGTTAAAACTTAAGATTTAATGATTTTTGTGTTACGCGTAAGTGTTAGAACACATAATCTTGTTTATGTGGTTGAGGTTAAAAGGATTGTGTCAAAACGTTTCTTTTACATCACTAATACCATTCTTACACTCAAAACACACCCAGAATCACGTATTGATTGAATTTAAAAAACTAGGGTTTATGCGTGAAATTGGGTATTTTCAAATGTGAATGTTTTTGGTCAAAAAGATAGTTGTGTGATGTTGTTATCATGGTGAATTGATGATATCTAGGCTTTAAAACAACCGAAACACTAATTGATTGAGAATTAGAGATTAGGGTTTAATGTTCTTGAGATTTGGGTATTTTGATTCATCGCGAATTGGATGTTAATACTTGGTTATATCACTCACATGACTTCTTAGAACTACCGGAAAAACTTTGGTGCAAATTCCATGGCTAGATTTCTTACGCGTAACTCATAAACTTTAGGGTTTTAGTTTACGCATAAGGTTCTTTACGCGTGATTATTTGAATGAGCGTTTGTGAGTAAATCTGTTATACAATGAATGTGGATGTTAATATTGATGCTGTGATGAATTTATTTCAAGTTTGCTACTCGTAAAAAAAATCAGAATCAAGGTTGTTAACCATCTACGCATAAGGATCACCTTACGCGTAGCATGTTATGCGTAAGAGAAATCTTACGCGTAAGGTTCTACAAAGGGACTACGCGTATCCTGTGAAGGATATGCGTAAACAGTGACCTCTACGAATAAGGTCTACTCTTAAGAGTAAGCCTTACGCGTAAGGTTTTATATACGCCTACGCGTAAGCTTTACGCATAAGGTCCCCTTTTCGCTCACGCGTAATATTTCTTACGCGTAAGTAAGGATCCCACGCATAAGCTTGCGTCTCGTGTATACCTCTCCTGTTTACGCATAAGCTACCATTTCTATGCCTAAGCCTTGATCAAACCTTCATTATGAATTGTTACGCGTGCAAACTTGTAAATAAATAAATCATAACATCACGAAACCAATATCGCTCACTAATAAGCTTAAATGTGTAATGTGTTGTGAAAATATGTGATAACATAAACTTTAAAACTTAAAGTTAACTAACTCACGAAACTTATCACGGCGTCATTAGACTATTGGACAAACAAGTGACTTTGGACTCGTAACAATCATAGACATAGCACATTCAATAATTAGTCAATAAAACCTTCGCTGACTAACATTATGTCTTCGATATGTTGGTTCTTTTGGCTAAATGTGTTTCGAGATCACGACATGGAAGCTCAAATGAATGCGGATGCACCAAATGTACTCACCATTCTTTGATATCTTCCTCATGGCTATCCAATGAAGATTGGAAAGAACAACCTTCGTGTTGACTTTGAAACCCTCACATCGTAATCTTCTTGTCTCATTCTTTGTTGATATTACGAAGAACCATCCTATCGAACATGCTCTCCCACTGCCATCTTGTTCCGAGATCTACATTCAGCGGTTTTGGACTACAATGCAAAAGATCAAAGGGCGAGAATGTTGTGACGGTGACACTCAATCACAAGCAAATCACCATCACTCCTGCAGATTTAAGAGTCGTTCTCCTCATTCCCGACATCATAAAAACCGAATACTCTGCTGCACCCATCTTGAAGAGCGTTACGCAATTTTGATTGATATTGGGTATAATGAAGCTTCGTGGGTTATTAATAAGCATTCTCACGTGGATCTTAAGAACATTCCTCACCTTGGAGAACCCTTTATATCATCATCACAAATCATTTTCGGTCGTGACAATGGCTATGAGCATCCCAAGCTCGTGGAACTACAAATCTTTTGGGCTCGATCAACATGAAATACATCAAGTTGAAGCTCGATATGGGATGACATGATGACATTCCTCAAAAAGCTTGGCTCAAAGATTCCTTATATCAGATATACTAAACTGTTGATCCAAAGAGCACTTGGATATAACCCTGGTATCCCCAAGAGAATCAATGATCCCGACAATCACGACATGTTGTCTCGAACCCACTCTAACGATCGGTTGAAGGAGTCAACTACCAAGAAACAAGGTCTTTGTGTTGCGGATCACCTTCTCTGCGAACTCAAACAACTATACTCTTACAAAAGGTATCTAGTAGTCGTGGAAGAGAACAAAGTTGGTTTTCTTGATGATAAATCTTACGGTACACCTACAAGGAAAACCGAAAAGGGAGTCAGAAGTGTTGCAACCATCGAGAGTCGAGGAAGTTCTCGAGAGGAATCCTCCTCGTAAAAGGACTGCTCCTTCTAAGGAAGTTGTTCCATTCCCATGCCAAAGTCTGAACCACCAAGAAAGCTAGTGGACGAAAGCTATGAAGATACACAATCAGAACATGACCAGTCGATATCAACAGAATCCGGGTGAACTTCATTGATGGCGTTAAACATATTCTAAAGTATCTTAGGAATACGAAGATATGTTTTTAGTGTATGGTGGAAATCCGATACGAGCTTGGTGTTCTGAGTTCTTGTGATGCGTCTGGCGGTGTGATAAAGATGATACAAGTCTCGAGACGGTTATGTCTTTGTCATCAATGGAGGAGCAGTTGACTGGAAGAGCAAGAAGCAGAGTACGATTGCGATGTCTGCTGTTAGGATTTAGTAAATCCAGTTATTAAAGTGTCGGTCACCTCAAGTATATGTAATCGTTAGAAAGCTCGTAGTTGTAGTTATTTAATGTTAGTTAGTATTTAGTTTAGTAACACCGTGGAGGACGGATGGGTCTTTACCCACTGTAAGCCAGATCCACAGCCCGTAGGTGGCGTTTATGTAAGATACTATATATACCCTCTACCTCCCAAGGTAGAGGGTTGGAGCTCATAATAATACTTTTACTTTCTCTCACTAAGTTCCCAAACCTCTAAACTTTCTCTCTCTAAAACCTCAAGTTATACGCCCCACTTAAGCATGATTTGATGTGTTTGTGAAATCCAACATATTACAAATGGTATCAAGAGCCATGGTTTGATCATCTCTCTTACATGTTCTTGGATTTCTAGTGGTTTTATATGGTTTTTGGGGTTGAAAAGTTCAGTGGTATTTGCATCATTTGGACCATTTCTTGTGTTAAAGTTTGAATTTTGATTGTACTTTCGTGTTTAGAATCATTGTATGTGCTTGGGTTTTGATTTGGAAAGCTTGAATCATTGTAGTTGGGTTAGTTTTGGATTGAAAAGTGTTGTGTTTGAACTTTTCTAGCTAGCGACTTGAGTCTCGGATGTGTTTTCTTTGTAGCGACTTGTAGTTATAGTATTCAGCGACTTACAGTTGTAGTGGTAGCGACTTGTCTTTTGAGACAAAGTGACATATAGTACAAAGTAGTGGCCGTACTGTTCAGTCTAGCGAGTTGTTCTTTAGCGACTTGCCCATTTAGCGAGTTGTTCTTTAGCGACTTGCCCACTTAGCGAGTTGTTCTTTAGCGACTTTCCCATTTAGCGAGTTGTTCTTTAGCAACTTGCCCACTTAGCGAGTTGTTCTTTAGCGACTTGCCCACTTAGCGAGTTGTTCTTTAGCGACTTGTCTACTTAGCGAGTTGTTACTTTAGCGACTTGTATCACAGCGACTTGTGCTTTTAGCGAGTTGTTACTAGCGACTTGTCCTCAAAGTTTATAGCGACTTGGTTGATTATTGTTTCGATCGGTTTTCTCTTGATTTAGTAAAATCCGTGAAAGAATCTATTTCCGGTTTAATCATAGAGTTATAAAATCCGTGAAACGTAATCATGTCTACCAACATGCCTACAATCATCTCTTACATGGCGAGGGCGTTCAGCGACTCGATCGGATACTCGTCCACCCATGCTTGACAGAATCGACTATGACTCATGGGCTCAACGAATTAGGTTGTATTGTTTGGGAAAGGAAAATGGGTCAACATTCTCAAATCAATTGATGAAGGACCTTATCAGATTGAGACAACAAGAGACATACTTGAAACTGCTTGCGGATGGTACAATGATCTTAGGATTGGACGGACTCAAAGACATATGATGAGCTCGGTGATAAGGAGAAAAGAGATATAATGTCTTGATATCGTGGGCTTCAAACATTATACTGTGGTCTTCCAAAAGATATCTACAAGTTAATCAATCAAACACCGAAGCCAAGCCGGTTTGGGATAATGTCAAGATGCTTCTCTCTGGTTACGAACTAACTAAAGAAGGCAGAGAATCACAAATCAGATGATGACTTTGAGCACTTTAAGATGATACTAGTGGAAAGTGTCACTTGAATATTACGTGAGGTTTCACAAACTTGTGAATGACATGAGGAATATTAAAATGACTATGCCAAATATTCAACTTAACTCAAAGTTTGTGAACAACATGAATCCGAATGGCACAAATTTGTTACTTGATCAAGTTAACTAAGGGTTTGAGGAACACTAACTATGAGCAATTGTATGCATTCTGCTCGAATGAGAGACATGCTATGTTTGAGCGAATGATTCTTGAGCAGTTCAAATCTAAACAGGGAGAAGCAAGTTAGTCAAATGATTCAACGACCTTTTAAACCAATGTAGGAATTACCACCAAAGCTTCTCAAGTCATACCAATGGGTAGCGGTAACCACAAACTCATTCACGATCCGGTATCAACCCTCGCACCGATTCTTGGAACAAGTTGCTCATCAAGTGGCTCTAATGGTTAAACAAAACACGAACTTTACCCCACCTTCCAACAATCAACTCAGAATAGCTTCTAATATCCACAATCATGCCACCATAAGAGAAGGAAAGGTAGTGGTGCAAAATGTGCAAGGAAGACAAAATGCGTACCTTCCACATAATGAGCAAGGGAATGTTGGAGCTGGACAAGGTAATGTTGGAGCTGAATATGGGAATGCTGGGGGTGGTGGTAGATATATGGGTAATTAGAATCGTGGAAGGAATGCAAATCAAGGACAAGGAAAGCCAATCAAGTGCTTCAACTGTGGTGGTGAAGGACACATTGCAAGGAACTGCACATCCCCAAAACGTCCTCAAAATGCAGAGTATTTCATAGACAAGATGTCATTGGTGCAAGCTCGGGACGGTGGAGCTGTTTGGATGAAGAAGAGTTGTTGTTTCTTCTTTGGGAAATGCCAAGACCTATGATGCGAGATGTGGATGAGCGACCAATTAGGAAATAGGTCACAATCATCAAAATGCCTTTCAAGTTCTTGATTGTGATGCATTTGACTCGATGTCGATGATGAACCTCTTGCCTGACAATCTTCATGGCTAGCATTTTCTAATGGTCTCTCCAAAGGTCTCATCACCCCAACAGTCGGGTCCATCCAAAATTCAATCATTTCGAGGTATTAAAACTATATGATGAAGTTGATGAGCAAAAGATACATAACGGGTACAATCTCATGAAACTTATGAATCGATATTGATAATGTAGATAATAGTAATATTGTCCCATATGATCAATATGTAATACAAAGTGAAAGTGAAATTGTACCAAGAGATGCATCTTCTGCGTCAATGATGACTATGTCTTTGATGAATACACCGCATGTGCCCACGATGATTACGTTATCTATGAACTTAATGCCTATAAAGAACAAGTTGCCATTTATGAACAACGTGCTAAGTTTGAGTTAACTACCCGTGAGCGTGAAATGGATGACCAAATGCGTACAATTATTAGAAAAAGTAATTTTAGGGAAGAAATATTAAAACAAGAGCTAGATTCCTTGAAAGACAAGCTTTCAAAAATTGTTAAGCAAAAGCAAGAACTCCAAGATAATGTTAAAGTGCTTAAACAAGAATTTAATGCTAAGGAATCAAAACTTTTGAATGATTTTTCTAATCTAAGAAGTTTGAAAAACAAGCTTGAAAATAAGTTGAACGTACAAGGGAATACCACTCAATTTTCACATGATCACTAAGCATAGAGTTCTCACGATAAGCATAGCATTCCTCTAGTAAAGGAACCCAATCACGAATATGGTAAAGTAGCTAGAAAGCTCGAAGGTAATATATGATGGTAATGAAATCCTTAAGCCTAGGCGAAACCTAGTTAAGCTAAGTCACCGAGGAAGATATGCATTTGAAGAAGTCAATAGGTAGAAAATGGATAAGAAGCTAAAAGATCCCGAGTGTAAAAAGCAAAACATAATGTTCAAACCCCATGATTACACAAAAGAAAATTGGATCTCCACGAGCAGGTTTAAGCCTCAAACTCAATTAACCCCGTAACAAATTTTTTAGAAGAAAGATATGGATAAGAAAAAGCAAGTGAACTTGTTGAAACAAACCTCCCTTAGGAAAGTGCTGCTGACTCACTGTGTATCCTCGTAATACACCAATGCATTTAGTTCTTAGAACTATTTCCACTAATAGCAAGATCTTAATCAGCCTGTATGTAGTTTATCAATTATTCGTTGATTTTGAAAAGACATGTAAGAAGAGAATCACACCTACAGGGATAACAGAAGGGGCAAGGGGTTTTGAGCAAACTAAAGAATGCTATTTAACTGAGGTCATGTATTTCTTTAAACAATTAAAAGGTCAATTTGAAAGTCTTCAAAAGGGGATAAACTCGGATATTAAAGAAATGGAAAAGGAATTTGATGCAATGATTATTGAGGTCAATGATTATGAGCAGGAACTCAAATATAATGAAATTGAAAGGAAGAACACCATATCTTAAATGAGAATTTAGTATTGAGTTGTGTGGCTCAAGATGTGTTTTATCACATTCTTGAGCATTCTAATATTGCTTCTCAATTTCATGAATTATATGTTGCTTTAAAAGTTTCCCATGATCGTGTCATTGAGCTTGAAAACAAAAACTCAAAACTAAATGAGAAAATTGACCAGGATGATCACAATAATTTGGTAAAACATCTTTCTAAGCTAGAAGTTGAACATTTTGATTTGCAACTAAAATATCAACATCTCAAAGAAAATGTCAAAACCTCAAACATCAAGACCTCCTCAAATGTCCCAGAGTTTGATGCACTTTTTGAAATAAACAAACGTGACGAACTGATTCAAGCTCATTGTAACACGATCAGAAAGTTGAAAGCCTAAATTTCACAATTAAAAGGTGAAAAGAACAATGTGACTGGCTCCCAAATGCCTCCTCCTTTAGATTCTCAGTGTTCTCAAACTTTTCATCTTTAAAACTTGGTTAATGTTTTACAAAAGGAAAATGAGAGTTTTCTAGAAGAAAATGAAAAAGTTAAACGACACTTTAAAGAGTTATATGATTCAATGAAAGTCACTCGTGACAAGAACAACAAAAATAACGTCTTTACAAAAGGAAATTGAGAATCGAAGAGTCGGTAAAAGGAAAATGCCACTTGTCTTTAATGAGAATGTTGCATCAAAGTCATCTGGGACTCTAAATATATTGTGATCGTTAAATACATTCCTCTCATCTTAGAAATAATGAACTTGTGTTTCATAACTATTTCGCTCACCTTAAGGATAGTCTAGAATGTCTCCGTGGAAGAGATGCTTTTTCCATCTTGAAAGTGGCATTAGGTTAATGCTAGCGCCAAGATCGCCAAGGCGGAGCATTGAAACATCCCAATCTCACACGGGATTAAAACCGCCGGGGTCTTCAAGCTTTCGGGAAGCTTATTAAGAATGGTCTGGCGAGCATTGCTCATTGAGAGGAGTTTTAGCCATCTCGGATACTTATCTTTGTTGGTGAGTAAGCCTTTAAGCGTGGATGCAAATTTAGGCATTAGAACGAGCATCAACGAAGCTTATATCAAAGTGAAGCTCATTGAAGATTTGGAAAAATTTTTCCATTTGCTCTTTGTTTTGTCTTTGAGCTTCTCATCATTCATTCTTGATGGGTGGGAAGGTGACTAGACTTTTAGCCGGGATGGAAGTGTTTTCGCTCAGGATTTTCCTCGGAACATCGGGTTCCGGACTTGAAGGTTGGACTCTAGAAGGTGGGACGTGTCTTGATATCTTCGGGCTTAAATAATGCACCTTGTCCGTTGTCTCCTTGGTAACTTGACTAAATGCCACGAGGAGGAGGGCATAGGAGTCGAAGGTCCATTGTCGTCTTACCACTACAGTGGTGGTGACTTTCAACTCGGCATTGATTGGGAATAGTATTGCACAGGAGTCCTCCAAGATGATGAAGCTTTGTTCATATTCATGTTCATGAAGCGCTCATCATATTCTTTAACTCATTTGTCTGCCGAGACATTGTGGTATCAATTTCCTTTTAAGCTCAACTCTCATGTTATTGATCCGAGTTTGCATAGAACGCATGTTTGACTCAGGTCATTTTCATGAAGTCATTTAGCATGGGAGCTTGAGGAGGTTGTTGATAGCTTTGATGATTAGGAGCTTGATATGGTTGAGGTTGGTTGAAATTGTTCGGTTTTGATTGAAATTTTGAGAGTTATTGAAATTTTGTCCTTGATTCGGGCTCAAAGCGATTTTGATTGCCATGGTTTTGATTGCCATGGTTTTGCATGAGAGGAAAACCGGTGGTGTCATACCGCTAGGTGCACGGTAGTGAGGATCGACTGTGGTCGGTATTGATTGTGGTTTACAAAGCTACGGAGCTTGGTAAAGGAAGCATCGGTTGCTTGACAATCATAATCGCATGTGGACCACTACAAGTTTCACACACCTTGTTTACTGCTTTGATTGGTTCCGACTTATGAATTTAGCTTTTGATTTCCTTTACCTCTTTTATCATACAATGGATGATGTCCGTTAGAAGCGACTAACGGAATGGCTAACTCGGAAGAGTTACGGGATGAAGAAGCGAGTGTTGAACATTGACTTTGTTGCGAGAAATAGGAACTTTGATTTTGCTCGCAAATCTCAATCACATCTTTAGGTTTACGATTCAAGATATTGCCGCTGCTGGTGCATTCAAGGAATCTTGATCATTACCGTTCAACCCATTGTAAAGATATTTACTTGTTGAAGCTCGGTGAATTCATGATGGGGGCATTTCTGAGGAGATCTTTGAATCTCTCCCATGCCTCTCAAAGTTTTCATCGAAATTTTGACGAAATCCGTAAATTTCATTTTAAGATTAGTCGTCTTTGATGGAGGAAAGAAGTAATTCACAAACTTTTGAACAAGATCCTCCCAAGTTTCGATAGATCGGGGGTTCTTTTCCGACCAAATCCGGGCCGTCCCTCGAGAGAATGGAAAAAGCATCAACTTGATGACTTTTGTAGCACATCCTTGAAATTGATAGTTGAAGTCAACTTGTTAAACCAGCGGATGTGTGCATACGGGTCTTCTCGATCGGACCATGGAATTGATTTGTAGACACAAGTTGGATCAAATGTCTTGATTCAAAGTGATCGAGTTGATTACGGGTAAAACAATGGCATCTCCATAACCTGGGTGGGTGCACGGGCATTTCACCATAGCACGTTAAATGCGCCATAGTGTTGCTTGAAATAGTGCGAATCTCGGGTTCGACTATTTGGGCGACACGTCTCTGACGTCTCCTTGGAATTCTGCTAGATCACGCAAATGACTCGATGATCTAGAAGAGCAGTGCATGCGCTAGAGTTAACTCTAAGGAAACTCGAGGCTAAGGAGAGAAATGGAATTATGAAGATATTTCGGATGAGAATGAGAATTATGAAGGCGTTTATAAAAATCGGTGGGAAGAATCTTTATGGGTTTTCGGTTGCGAAGCGTCGATATCACAACAAAATCAATTAACACAAAATCGAGGCAAAACAACGATGAACTTAACCAATAATCCAAGATGAATGGCTTTTTGAAAAAGGTACACCAATCACAAGGACACAAAGGCAAGTTTTAAATCTTTAGTTGAGAACTTATTATGGTCGCACCCAGGTTAGGTAGTGCTTTGCCTTGGTTTCTTGGTGGTAATCTTTTAAGTTGTTATTTATTAAAGAAAGCGACGATTCTTTTTGTATTTTTATTTTGATACATATATAGAAACAAAAGGAAAAATATTTTTGTGTTTTATACGTTTTTGGTACATTTTTGGGTTTTGGATTTTTATAAAGATATGGATATATATATATATAGAGATGGATGATATAAACAAAGAGTGAGGATTGAACAACTAATGCGCTAAAGCGGAAGATGATCAACCTGACTCCGTGGCGCCAAAAATTTGATCTGCAAGAAACCGTCAAGTCGTGATGACTTAAAAAGCGACAAGCACGAAATCAATGAAGATCCGAGGAGTATAGGGTCTCCAGGGTCGTTATGTCCCGGTAGCTATGCAATGGATCGATCAACGTATAGTGATCGAGGAGTTTGAGCGAAAAAGGAAATATGATTTGATGATTATAACTACTGAAATATCAAACAAATACAAAGGCTAAAATGCAAATGAGAGGAAATTAAAAATATAAAATCTATTAAATAAAGCTATCACTATAATTAAAATGATGTTTTGTTTTATGATTTTATAAAGCGAGATTAAAATCTACGACGTCTGAAAAAAGTGAAACTAAATCAATATTAACCTAAAAATATGAAAATGAAGTTTTACAATCCTAATGATATAAGAAAATATTTAGAAAAAGAAAATTATTTTTAAAACTATTTAATTAATTATTATTAATTAAAACTATTTTAACTATTTAATAATTACCTAAAATACAAGAAATTAGGAAATAAAGCTAGAAAAATAAAATTAAGACTTATAAAAATCTAAAATATCAAAATAAATTTTCAAAACTATTTTTGTATTTTTACGATTATTTTCTATTTTTATGAATTTTAAACTATTAAAAACTAATTAAATTACTAAAAATTACCAAATAAACTATGAAAAATCTGGAAAATTACTTTTTCACTTTTTATATTTATCTAAACCTAAGAAAATTGAAAATTTATTTTTATGACCCTTTTACGAATTTTTTGTACTAAAGACTAATTAAAAGTGCTAAAACTAATTAAAATTAAGAAAAATAGCAAAACAGCTAGGAAAAATCTGAAAATTTCAGGGAAACTCTAAAATGATATAAAGAAGCTAGGAAAAATGGAAAATCAGTGTGCTATGTGGAATTAATGAACTGCTGACCAAGTGCTTATTGAAATAAGCACTTTAATAAGCAAATGAAATCCAAAGGGTACCAAACTGATAAAGAAGCTCAAATAAGCTAAATGTACCCTAATGCAACTAAAAACAACAAGTTATAACCACTGGATAGCAAGTCTAACAGATTTGATGTTTTTGAGATTAAGCTAAAAAACAGAAAATGGTACCTACTTGCAGTCAAAAAATAAGTACTCAAATAAGCAACAAACTAAAAACCAATTATTAAAACTTAAACTAGACCTAAGTGGCTACTTGAAACCAAAATACCAGAACTAGGAAGGATCTAATGAATCCTGTGCACCCCTGGACAAATCACGAGAAAAACTCGGTTACAAAAGGTAATGAGCAGGCAAATAGGCTAACTTTAAGCTTATTCAACTGGCTTATCTAGAGATCTTTAGCCAAAACAGAAATGAGGTCTTATATACCACCTGGTGAACTACTTATAGACCAAATATCGAGACCTACAAACCCTTATTGAAACACATGCACACTCTGCGAGTTCTGCAGCGAGTTTGGCACATTTTTGACTTTTGAATCGGTTTGTAAGTTTGACTTTGGTGAGATTCCAATACAAATTTAGGAATGATCTTGATGTAATATGAGGTAATGAAAGTTTATCAAGCAAGTTTAACAAGTTTTAATCCTATTTGAGTTGTTTTGTTATGGCAGTCTGCAGATAAACCAACGAAACAGATTAGCACTTATTTTGACTTTTAGTGTTATATGGTGCAATTAGATGGCTAGATTGACTTTACTAGTGATAATAGAGACTCGAGCAACAAAATCTTACACCAATATACCATGAAAGCAGTTTAAGCGGTAAACCAAACACCCCCGTTACTTCGATATGCGATTAAAAGGCGAACTAGAGTGAACAAGCATGAATTTTGATCAAACTAAAACTACTAAGCCTAAACACAACTATTAAAGCAAGTTTTAACTACTTTTTATCACTAAAGCGATTATGCTAAGAAATAAGGAAAACCGCTTACAAGTGTCCAAAAGCCAGCTATGGCTGTGACGATGAAACAAGGACCACTAACCTATCAAATCGACCCAATGATTCCATTTCAACCCATTTTAGGTTACGAGTCAACCCGTATCATCCTTGCACCATTTTGCTCTTGTGTTGACTTTTGTTGACCGGTGTTTAAAGTTATTGAAATGTGAATGTAAGTTTAAATAAAGCTTTAACAAGCTTATTGAAACTTGTTTAAGCTTGAAAATGAACTTACTATGATTTGACAATGCTTTTGAGATTGAGAAATTCAACAGTGGAATAAAATATTGAAAGTGAACTTAGAACTGAATTGATACTTAAATTAAGTTGAGATACACTGAAATGATTAACTTGAATACAATGGAACTTGAAAATACAAGTACAAAGCTAATTTAGACTAAGACATTGAAATTCGACATACAATTTTAAAAAACTAAGACTAACTATACTCTATCCTTCCTTCTTGGTTTATTTATGCTCCAAGTTGCTTGCCTCTCTCCTCTAGGTGGATCCCAGCAACATTCTCAGCCCTTGGATGTGCAAAAGTGATCCTGGCCATATATGTGTTTTTGGCGCCAAAACGGGTTTGACACTTTAGAGCAGGAAAGGGAAGCATTAATTACAATGGGAACATTAGGTGAGGTGGGGGAGACAAAGGGTGAAGTAAGTAGCTATGGGAGGGTGGTTGGTGGTAGTGGTGGGAGGCAGACAGAGGTGTCGGGGGGAGGGGAAAGGCGGGGTATATTATTTAAATCATTGGGTTTCGGGTTGGGTTGTGGGTCTCTTGGACCAAGGTAAAGGATTTGGGCGAGGGGTGTTTAGATTGGGCTTAGAGGGTTTAAATAAGGTCAGGTTGGTTTGACTTAATAACAAATAAGGACGAATGTGTAAGCTCAATTCGAGGACCAAACATGTAAGTTATGAAGATTGAGTCAAAGGGTTGGTCTTGCCAAGTTAAATAATCCAAGGGTTAATTTTGACATTTTGAAATTCCGAGGACTAATTTGACCAATTTAAAACTACGTGGACAGCTGTAATTTCTCAAAAATTTTAGATTTTCCACCAAAGGACTAAATATGACAATTTATGATTTTAAAAAGACCTTTGGTGACTTTTCTTTTGAAATTTTGGCTCGGGGACTATTTTGACAATTTTATAAACTTGGGGGTGAAGCGCAATTATGCAAACTTTGCTCGTTTTCATCGATTTTGATATTTTGCATTTAAAACACATAAAACACTGATTTGTGATATTTTGATCATTTGATGTGTTTACGAGTGTTTTCGAGATGATTTTGCGATTTATTTTATACAAAATGATGAGTATTACACACCATCATCAATCCCCTAGCGAGATATTGCTAGTCCCTAGCAATGATTTGAAAAAACATAATGGATTTTAATCTCTTTACAAAAAGCCATTATACGGGTAGCCAAATGTTTGATTCAAGTAAGAACCATGGTACAGATAACCATGTGATTTTGAGCAAACCACCGACTTCAATGATTTGGTTTGTCTTTACGAAGCCGTACCATACGGACTAGCCAACTCTTAGATAAATTATCGATATTATCTTTGGTGAGTCGATTACCAATTATGGTTTTCCATTGCCTTTACCACTGACCATAACCTTGCGGCTAGCCAACTCTTCACTTTTAGGATATGGTGAGTTGAATACCATACAATTTTGGGCAAATTGCAAGCCATATAAGCGGTTTGAGAAATCTTTACCAAGAGCCGTTTGCTCTGGATTAGCCAATCCTTTTGTCTTCTGAGACATGGCGGATGATAACCCGGATGAGAAAGTGTAGAACACTTACTCCAAAAAAAATTTGGCCAAAGCAGGGTTAGGCGGTATAATTACATGATAAAATTGAGAGAATCCCCAGCACTAGAGATGAATATTGACCTCAATATTCAAAGTAAGCCGGTTATGCGAAACAAAAAACGTGAAGAAATACTAAGGCCATTATTTAGAAAGATGATTTTTTTTTTTTTTTTTTTGAAAGATTTATATCGCAACATGTGGGGACCCCCAGCGCTAGGGTGGTGAAAAGTGAAGGCGAAATATGGGTGAAAACCCATATGGCATACTCTTATTTTTGATTCCAGAGTCGCTAGCTTGACTCGACCCGTATTCATTTGTTCATGGGAAAGTAGCGTGGAAAACCAATCTCGATCGGGACTTTCGTTCACAATGTTAATGAACATATGAACATCGAAAGTTCCACACCGACGAGATATAACAGCGGTATTGTTAATGGTAGAAACTATAAGGGATGATACGGGTCGAAGATGGTGTCCTCATTCCAGAAAGAAAGGAAAAGCAACCACACCATACATGAAGAATGGAAGAAAGCGTACATGAGAATGCATGTCCATTCCTCGTGAGAGAAAAGCAAATCACCGGTTTGACATCTTTAGCTTAAACTTGAAGCTTAGATGGTGATTGTCGAAGATGTCCGGGAGGAGGGTGGGAAATGGTTCTTCAATCAACAAACTTTCGGAAAAGGATGTCTCCTCGGATCAAGGTAAGTGTTATCAATTCCGTTGGAATTGACTCATCACTAAAGCGCATCGACTTCATTCCAAAGTTGTCATCTTCCTCGCCGAGGGGTGAGAAGGAATGGAAGAGTCGGGAATAAGACTAGAGGATGATGGATCATTTTGAGCAATTCATCAATGGGAAGAATGTCTCCCGTTGAATCACAAACATCATCATCGACTCGAGATGAAAGCGAAGAGTTTTAGTTTCATCGCGAGTTAACAATGTCGATGCGACAAGCGATGCGGAGGTGGGACAAGTGGTGTGCTCTTGGGCTAGCGGTTTCCACCACTTAGATGAAGTCTCCGATTCTAGATCATCATCATCAAGAACACTCTTGACTTCCACAGTGGTTTTCAAACCATTTGTTTGAACCGGGGTGATTTTCAAAGCTTTGAGCTCGGCCGTTTTTGATGACTCCTCTTAACAAGTAAATTGGAGTGTTGCATTGAATCTTTGGATCTTTGATCGGTGTGGCAACTCTGTTTGTCTGAGGTTTGGAGTTACGGTTGATATTTAACGTGAGCTCTTCGTTGTCGACCCGTTATGGTGACTCTTGACAAACACATCAATCGAGCCACGACTAGTTCTTAAGCTCTCCACAAGATGAGGGGAACTCTAGGATCTGCATCGAGTCTACTACAACAAAGTCGGCATGAAAGTGAAACTTTCCCACTTTCATCGACATCTCGGCTATCCCAGTGGACGAGAGTTAGAGTGCAGTCGCTAGCTCGAGTGTCATCTGAGTGGATGAAAGTTCGGGAAGAGCAGTTTTTCCATCACGAAAGTGGCATTAGGTTAATACTAGCGCCAAGATCGGCGGCGAACATTGAAACATCCCAATCTGCAGGGATTAAAACCGGCGGCGGTCTTCAAGCACCGGGGAAGCTTATTAAGAATGGGCTGTGAGCATTGCTCATTGAGAGGAGTTTAGCCATCTCGTGACTTATCTTTGTTGGTGAGTAAGCCTTTAAGCGTGGATGCAAATTTAGGCATTAGAGCGAGGCATCAACGAAGCTTATATCAAAGTGAAGCTCATTGAAGATTTGGAAAAATTTTCCATTTGCTCTTTGTTTTGTCTTTGAGCTTCTCATCATTCATTCTTGATGGGTGGGAAG